>OX637464.1:20662262-20868128 GCA_951799995.1 Trifolium subterraneum | reverse complement strand
ACTTTGTTTTTATGGTATTCTAGCATGTCTTATGCTGGCTCACTTTTAATATTGTAATATTTTGGTTTAGGTTGAATTAATTGGTATTTGAGTATTTAGGAAATCTTACAATAAAAGATACTTCACTAACAAGATACTTCAAATACCAGTTTAATTCAACCTAAACCAAAATATTAATTGTATTTAATATTGTAATAAGAAATCTCATATAATTCCAGTTACAACTAACAAGATACTTCACTAATCTTACAGAGAATAAAAGAGTTATAAGATTAACACTTGAATGATCAGGGATGTTATACAAATTTCTAATCTTTTCTAAGACTTAATAACAAGAGATTTCACTAATCTTACAGAGAATAAAAGAGTTATAAGATTAACACTTGAGCTATTTCAGAGGCTCAGAGTCTTGTGTATATTTCATAATGTTGATATATATTTATAACCAAGAATAATAGAGACGTTTTTGAGAATGTGACCATTTGAGAAAATTCTATATGACTGATTAAATGCATTTTAATGCACATTCTTCTACTATTGTACTAAATGTATTCCTATGATTTAATTCACTATTTTCACTATTTTAGTGTTTTTTATATTTAAGCTTATCTCTAGCTTTATTTTATTTTCGCACTTATTTTATGAATAATTAAATAGCACTTTGACACCCTTCTGAGTCGCAGATCATAACTGGAGCTACGAATATCGGATTGAGGCGCGGGAAGATGCGTTGGAAAGCTAAGAGAAAGAGCTACAACTTTAATGTTGAAGCCTGAAGACAATTCGGAGCGAAAGTGTGTCAAATAATTGCATTTAAATTTCAGACGTGATAACTTAATTGATTTTCGATCCAAACTTATATTTTCGGCCCATAACTTTTGGAGCCCGTAATATATATATAAACTAGAAAACATCGTAGGGCTGCTCATTCTGAATTTCGTGAAACAGAAACCCTATGGCAGCTTTTGCCATGGAGAACTAATCTCTCTTTTGATCCATCGGTGTAAGGAACTCCGTTTATGAATTCTTGAGGTTCGATTTTTAATGGCAATTTCGTTTTATGTGTATGATTTCCTTTATCAATTTCACGTCTCTTCATTATAAATTATATCAAATTTGAATATATTGATGCTTAATCATTCTATTTCGAGTTTATGTTATGAGATTATTCGGATTGATTTGTCGCTTGTATGATTAGTTCGAATAGGAATTGATATAGGCTATGGCGCTTAGCAATAGGGTTGATTGAATTCAGTCATGATATTAACTGTGTAATTAGTGACGCTTGTTCACTACCCATGGTTTGTGGAACGCATTCTGACGCTTGATCGAATGGAATTCATATAAAAATTGTTTATCGCTTGTTTACTTAGTTTTATGAATCAACCGGAACATAAGCATATAAACGAATATTTTTAATGAACCAATGATAGAATCATAACGAAGTTTTCCTAAAACCAAGGGATTGATTGCCATTTTATCAATTGAATTTCTATTAATACTCTTTAGATATAAAAAATCCAAAACCCCCCATTTAATTGTGTTATTCATCGTTCTTGTATTTATTAATTTATCAAATCAGAGATCCTTGTGAGACGACCAAGGTTTAACTACCTTGTTACTACATTCTTTTTAAAACTTATTTTTTACCTCACACGACAACGATCAATGACATCTGTGAATGTATAATCCTTGAGGTGTAAATTGAATTTCTTTACCTTAAAAGTTTAATTCAATTCCACTATGTTGTCCTTAATAAAATAGTACAATTGTACTATACACTCCATTTGATGATAAGGTTGGGGATAATGATGATGTACTATTTGAGTATTCCTCAATCGTGAGCTGTCATACTCTTGACAACGTTCTTCATTCATTTGAGAAGCAGAGAATCAATCTTCAGAATAATCTTGACAGAACTTCAGATTCTTGCTTCTTTAAGACTTGATGTTTTCAGCTTCTGAAAGCTTTAAGAGGCTCTGATAGTCTTCAGAACATGTCTTCTTCAGAACTTTGAAAATATCTGCTTTCAGAGCATGTCTTCCAAAGCTTAAGATCATTCCTTCTCAAATAAATATAATCAAAGTGTGTACAATTTTAACTTATGGTCCTGCAGGCACTAGATCAAAAATTAGTACTACCAATTATGCATTTAATATAAGACTTGCACCAAACTATCCAACATCGATCATGTTGATTTATCTACTATTTTGTCCATCACAAAATATATGTCAGCTTAACAATATCTTAATACAAGTGGGGACTTATGGACAAATTATGAGAAGGTGTCATTAGGTTTATTTTGTTCGAACCAGCTTTTCTTATATTTTTTTTCCACTACATCTTGATTCTCTGAAAAATTACACCTAAATATATGTTAGTTATATCCATTTCGTTCTTCACATGTTTATCTCTTAATAATGGGTCCGTTTGTTTCAGCTTTAAATAAATATATTTTTTCTTTGTATTTTTGAAAATAGATTTTGTAAAACCGTTTTTCAAAATATTACAAGTTTGTTTGTATTCATTTTTTCTAAATTGAAACACTAATTTTGACATCATATAACATAAATGTACATTATTGAAGTTCAAAACATAGTCAAAATCGCAATTTTTTCAGAAAGTTGTATTTCAAAAATGATTTTTGTGAAAATCTATTTGAAATAGCTTCAAAATTAAGTGATTTTTTGAAATTTTGATATCCAAATTTTTTTTTCAATAAAATGATGAAATACCTAAAATAACATTTTAAGAATAACTATTCAAAAAAAATTTCTTTGTGTCAAAAAAAAGAATAACTATTCAAACAAAATTTTCATTTGAAACTTTTATAAAAAATTTCTTTGTAAATATTTTTTATACAAAATCTATTTTCAAAATATCCAAAACAAACGGGCCCAATTTCTTTTCATAAAAAAAATCCAGAAAATTCAAATGTAGCGAGATGTTGACGATATAATGGGTGTTGGAAAATTGGAGTTGTACAAATATCACTACTCCTTATAGAGGGCTGAATTGAATGCAAATATGCAATGTAAATTTAAAGCGAAGACTTCTCTTCCAATTCTAGGGTCGAGATTAGACTTTAACATTGTAAGGTATTTTTAAATATATCTTTGACCTTTGACTTTATAAATATTTTAAAAAGATCCATGACTCTGAATTTTTCAAGTCAATCCTTATATTTAACTAGAGATGGTGTGCATGGTTAACCACATGATTTGAACCAACCCACTTTATGGTTTATGGTTAGGGTTATGGTTATGTATCAACCCGTTTGATCCAAGAACCGGTTTATTGTGAGAAGTAGTGGATCCAACTGGTTCATAATTAGAGGTGGAAATAGGGTAGCCGAGTTAGGCTTTGCCAAACCTAAGTCTGACCTATCAAAAAATTGAAGGTCTGAGTCTGTCATGTGGTCTATCATAGGCTTATTTTTTTGGCATAAGTCTAACCTTTTGAAAGTCTGACATAGCCTATTAGTCTGTTTAAAAGTCTATTTCACATACACATATTTAAATAAATAATTATATTTACTTTTGAATATACTAATGAACAAATAAACCAATGAGAATTTGACTATATAGAACACCATATTTCGATTTTAGTATATAATAATACATTTATATATGTGGATTAATACACTTGAATTACTAAAAAAGTTAATAGATTTATAATTTAATCAAAGTACAAATTTTAATATATAATAACAATAGATGTAAAAATAGTATTCATATTTACTTAAATAAGCCGAACTAATAGGCTTAAAAGGCTTTTTTTATTGGCCTGAAGTCTGTCCTTTTTATTGGCTTAAAAAAAATCTTGGTTTACTCTATTTAAAGAAAGAGTTCTCTTCTCGCACCCCCTGGCAGACATGTGCACCCCCTGATATTCTCAATCTACCTCTCTCGCTACTTAGATAGCGAGTGTGTTAAATTGTAAAACTGGAACACCGTTGCTCGCATCCTGTGTCGCGAGCATGTGCGTTTGGTTTGCAGAAAGCGAACATGTCAACGGTAAAAAAAAAGCCCCCGTGCAGTCAAAACTGACTGCCACGTGGCCAAATATGATTGGTCACGTAGGAGGCGTGAATAGTGCACCAACCAATCAGAATGCAGCAAAAATTCTATAAAAGGGGGGGCACCATGGAGTGAAAAAATCACACCAAACCTCTCTTCTCCTCCCTCATTCTGTCATTTTTTTTTACAACTTTTGTTTTTTTTCTAATTGTAGTTAGTTTCATAAAAACGGCCGCATAGTCTGTTGTCGGTTACCCATAATAATCCTATTGGTGTTGTTTTGTCACCATGATTGGGAATGTTATGGTAATCGACATTGGACTTTTTGTGCCCTAAATAGGAATGTTATGAGTAACCGAAACCGGTCCTACCATGCTTATAGTTGGGTATACTACCTGCATTTTAGAGTGGGTCTACTGCTATAATGGACGTTATGAACCTTCGTCTCCTTCAGTTTTTATTTAATTTTTATGTAATTTTTTTTTTTTTAGTAACAATTATTGTTATTAAGTTTGTTTGTTTTTTAGGATTGTTATGAGTAACCGAAACTGGTCCTACCATGTTTAAAGTTGAGTCCATGGTAAAAATGTTGGATTATACAACCTAAATTTTGGAATAGCTCTGGTGATTTGTAAGTGGCATAGACCTCTAAAAGGGACGTTCGCAAGCAATGGGAGGTGTTCCATCAGTTCTTTCCATCTTGCATTCTTCTCAGATACATCCGTTGAAGGTGTCAGCTGAAGAGGAGACAAAATTTCACAAGAGTAACATGTTTATTTGATTTATTCATAAGTCGAAATGCTTGATGTAATATTTAAATTGACAGGTCTGTTTTACATTTTTTTTAGTTATTAAAACTCAAAATAATGTAAAAAAAGGAAAACCAAGATTAAAATTTTTGCGACAAATTTAACTAAAAATAGTCAATTACATAAAAACCAAATCCATATCCAAAGAGTTGATAACAAAAAACATAAACGAATGTATTTCCATATGCAAAACGACATCAAAATGACTAAAATAAATAAAAGTTCAATCGGATCATCAAACTTAGACCCAACTCTAATCTTCGTTTTGTCACATATTTCATCTTTCACGAGTTCATCAAATTTGGTCTGCTGATCCAAAAAATATGACTCCCATGCAGCAGCTTCTACTGAACAATGCTTCCTCCGCTGAGGACAAGTCGGAGGTATCGGACATCCATCTTTCAACTTGACATAAACAAAATGACCGGGAGTCAAACCAAGGCAAACAATCTATGAAGAAGGGTTTGTTGGTGGGCTGCCACACAATGGGAAAAATGTATGAGATGCTCCAGCTCCAATTTCATGTTTTGTCAGCTTTACAATGACTCTATCTAAAAGAGTAGCTGCAATGTGTCTCATATCCGGAAACGTGAACCATTTTTCCATTGGTGCAACAACGTGCCTCCTAGTCTTTCTCTTAGGTAATGACAGTGCTTCTGTGATATAAGTCAAACGCTCCTCACCCCCCCCCCCCCCCCCCCAACACGACACACGCTCGCTTCCTTTATAGCGAATAAACCAGTCACGTTCGCCAACCAGAAGGCGAACTACCCCAGACGAGAAAAAAATCAGACATTAAAATGAGGGCTTATCGTACGCTAATATTCACTTCCTTGATGTTTCCGACCACAAACGACTAAGAACCCTTCGATTTTGACTAATGTTTCGCGTATTTGAGTTTTGGAGGGGTTTGGAACCGTTTTTTATTTTTGAGAAGTTGCAGAAACTGGGAAAGAAGATGAACACGTCTTCTATCGCTGCCTAGGCTGCGAGGTTTTATAGAATACGCTCGCACCCTATATAGCGAGCGTGTTTTATGTCTGGGGAGTGGGTGTACTAAAAGGTCTCTCACGTATTCACGCTTGCCTACACTATTACAATTTTGGCTTACAATAGCACTAATTTAATAGCACTTTTACATAAGTGCTATTAAATATCTCACTCAAATAAGTATAATAGCACTTTACTATCAAAAGTGCTATTGTAGGTAGGGAATTGTTTTTTATCAAAGACATTTAATAGCACTTTGGCAAAAGCGCTATAATATGTGTACTTAAGATAACACTTTTTAGTACCTTAGATAGCACTTCTTCATAAGTGCTATTATTGGGCCTTCTAGTGGAAAAAAAAGACTGAAAATTTCATTTTCATTTTGGCGCTGGAAGTAAAATGTATTTTGCGCCCTAATTGTTTCACTTTTCATAGTCAGTGTGACTTTTCACTACCCACCGCCCACGAACTGCTCCCTACTACAAGGCGAACATGAGGCTCGTTGTCTATAAGGCGAGAGGGATGGTATATATGGTCTTTTCGCGGGGGGGGGGGGGGGGGGGGGGGGGGGGGTGATGAAGAGATTTCACGGGATGCGAAAAGTACATCTCCTAAAGAAATAGGAGTCTATATGCTAGGTCGTAGGCCAGCCTGATCTATTCCCGCTTCTATTCATAGATGGTTTTGATTATAAATTGGTTACAAAATCAAATTTTACATTTTAGAGTTTTTTTTTTTTTTTTTACCGAATATTCAATTTTGGTGCTTATTTTGCAATTATATATAGGAATTGAATTATTAATATTTTTTCGACGGATTTTGAATAATTAAATGAATAATCCAAAATATGTTTTGTTTGATAAAATTTTAAAAGATAATAATAATTAAATAAAATATATTTTAAAGAGTGAAGTGCCAAATACCCCCTGAAATTTCAAAATTCATCAATGCCACATGCTTCATTTACTCCGTCTATTTTAATTAGGAAAAGATGGATGAAACAAGAATTGATAAAGAGTATGATGTTGGTGATATGTGTTTCTTGTCTGGTTCTAAATCTGATGACTCAGATTGGTCTATTGGGTGGTAAGAACCTCTTTGATTTTAATATTGAAAGCAATGATAATGATGATGATTTTGGTGATGATAGTTTTGTTGTTTTGGTTCCTTGTTATTAACCTGGTTACAAAGAAGTTGAACACTCAAAAAATGTGCTTTTGAAGGCTCAAAATAGACGGAGTAGACGGATGAGGGGGCAATTTGATTGACGTTTTACAATTTCATGGGGTATTTGCATATTTCCAAATTTCAGATGATATTTGATGAATTTTGAAATTTGAGGGGGTATTTGTCATTTTACTCATATTTTAAAGGGTTAAATATGTTTTTAATCCCTACATTTTGTGAAATTGTTAAAAATGGTAAAAAAAATCCTATAAAATTTTCCGCTATCAAGATTAGTCCCTTTGTTTATCCTTTAAGGACCATTCTTGACAATTTTGCAAAATGTAGGGACTAAAAACATTAAAAGGTAGCAACTATTCTTGACAATTTTGCAAAATGTAAGGACTAAAAATATTAAAAGGTATGAACTATTCTTGACAATTTTGCAAAATGTAGGGACTATTCTCTACGAATTGGACTAATCATAATAGCGCAAAATTTTATAGGATTTTTTTTTTTTACCATTTTTAAAATGTAGAGAAAATTCTTAAAAATTTCGCAAAATGTAACGACTAAAAACATATTTAACCCGATTTTAAATTACTAATTCTGAATCGTGAAAAAGTCTTCAACTCATATGCATTCCACGACACCATCACCACCAACTGGTAAGACTCTTATTAACGGTTACCGACGACGCAGCAACGGCGGTCGGCGACGTGGGAGCGAGATACGCAGCAGTCGGCGCGGCGGGATATGCGGCGGTAGACGATGCAGAGCTGAGACACTCGGCGGTGGACGACGAAGTGGCAGGATACGCGGCGGTCGGTGAAGCAGCAAAAACGCAACAGCAGGTGAATGACTGAAATTTATTTCCTTCCTTATTTCAGATTTGTTTGTTTATCCCTTTCTCTATATTGATTTTGTTTCTTTGTAGTTTCTGTATCATCATTTCTCAATCGAATCGAAGCAAAAGGCTCAAGTAACTCCAATTCAATTCAATTTAATTTCTGGATTTCATTACAACACTCTCTTTGTTATTATTTTGTTAAGAGTAAGTGAAGCTGCATTAGATTCATTTTTTATCTATCAAAGTTGCACTTTTTGCTGTTTGTTTTTGCTACTACTATTCAGTGTACTTTGTTTTTCTGTTTTTGTTTTTGGGGTTTATGGATTTAGGGAAAATTCAAGACGATATGATTTTTAATTCACCCTGTCAACAAATTTAGACATATAGATCCAAAGGTGTTTGTTTGTTAATTTTGAGTTTAAATGGATTTAATTATGTTTAAGTTTTTAGAGGGTAATTATAATTATTCAACATAAAGGAGAATGGTATAATTTAAGCATTTATTAAGGAATGTGAGTGTAATTTACCTCCTTTATTTTAAAATTGTGTTCTTGTTTGTTAAGTTACCTTCTATGATGTGACAAAAATACGGTTTGAGTGATTCTTCAATCTTTGAGATATTTCATGTATGTTTGATCTTTCGTTGCTGCTAATCTGTTTTTACAGATTCTAAATGACAACTAGGCGATTTATTCAATTCTGCATCTATTTGTTAGCTGGGAGTTCATTTATATGGTTAACTGGACATTGTTCGATTGGTGATTCAGCATCAAGTCAGGTTAGTAAAGTATTTGTTTGTGGATGACCATGTGCTGTGTCTGATGATAACCTAGGTTTTTAATTACAAATTTACAATGAATATGGCAATATACTACAAAGAAGCCGTTCAAAAAAAAAAAATATACTACAAAGAAAATTTATCAGAACAATGCCACAATTATACTCAAAAGAGTAGAACCCTTGGAATGTCAAACTATAACACTTCTCTGAATAAACCTTTGTAATTCTTTGTTGAAATTGAAATGACTTCTTTCAAAATGAGCATAGGTCTCGCACCACAACCAATGTACAATTCATGTTGCTCATCAATTTTCTCCATAGTAAGTCACAAAGGTTTCAGTGTTTGCAAAGATGGAAAAGACACCACACATGTGACTCAATGTTGTGGACTGTGGTAGGGAAAATAGCATCAAGGGAAGGGTAAGAAGTACGTATCGTAGTAGTGACAATGCCTAAACACTAAAACAAACAAACAAACGTTGTATTTGTGCATACTTTTTAAGCCAACCAAAAAAATAAACTTAATGTTGCACTAAGAATGATACGTTATACAAGACAAGAAAAGGCAGGTGCTCTTTGATAACTTTGCATTAACTCGCATTCTTGGTTAATCGTAGCATAAAGAATTTCATGCTTAATTTGACCGTTCTCATGCACAAAAGTACTTCCATATAAAGTGCACTTTTTTTTTGTTTAAGCTTGTTGAATAATATCTTTTATTTTCATTTCAGGTGGTTGATTCCTCCGATGAAGCTAAAGCTTTTTCTCCGATGAAGCAATTTCTTATGCAGTCTTATTATGATAGATATACAAACTTACATGATTCAGATTTTGAAAATTTCATGTCTCAAGAAGTTACTTCTGGTCTGTGTGAAGTGCTTCCGGAAAACCATAATTCCATGTTAAGATTGTCAGTTCTAAGACGCGATCTTGTTGGTGAAGGTTCTCATCGCCGTGTCTCTACATTAATCAAATTACAAACCCAACAGTTGAAGTCTTTGTCTGAACTTTTAAGCTACTCATGTGAATTCATAATTATTGAAAGATTGCCTTCTGGAGTTTTTGCGGATCCATTTGAGTTACAGCATCTTGCTCAGCGTGGTGGTAAGTACTCTTAACCTGCTTTTTCTGATTAAAAATAAAGTAGAACGTGGAAAAGAAGTTTCATATTTTTACGTTAAAGAACATAATCATATTTCATCCAAACAATAACACATTTTTATTGCAGTGTTCAATGATATAGCTGTGTTTGGCGATACAAATCTGGAGCTGCCTTCATTCTTGTCCAATCGTTCTGCTGTTGAAATCCACTTAGATGTTGATCCAAATACATTGCTACAGCCAACTGATTTCAGCATAGAGATTCCTTTGCATGCACGATATCAAGTAAGGCTGTTATAATTCAATTTTTATCTTAATAACGTTTGTAGCTAAGCCTGCCCGTTACATTTTTTAATCTAATGTTCTGCAAAGGTAGTAGATATGTATCTTTCGAAAGCACTATCATCTAAGAACGAATCACTGTTTTAGTCCCTAAAGTTGCAACAATTAGTCGATTTGGTCTATGAAATTAACAAAATTTACAAGTGACTTGTGAAATTGAAAATCTTCGGTAACATTAGTCCTTCTAGGTCGGTTAATTTAATGCCTAAAATTGTTTCGAATAGACTAATATCATGGAAGATTTTTCATTTTAGCAGCCGTTTTGAAGTTTCGTTACTTTCATAGGCAAAATTGCACACTTATAATTTCGGCGACTAAGTTGGCAATTCAACTCACCACCTTATGATAATTGCTTCATCTAGATATCATGATATGATTCTCTCTAACATGCACTGCTTAGTATTTTCATGTCTAAGGCCCCGTTTGGCCCTGCTTATTTTCTACTTTTCTACTTCTCTTTAAACGAAGTAGAGAAGTAAATAATTGTGTTTGACCATATTTCTCCGTAAAAGAAGTAGAGAAATAAAGTAAATAAGTAGAAAGTAAAGAGAAATAGGGTCAAACACAATTTTTTACTTCTCTACTTCGTTTAAGGAGAAATAAAAAAGTAGAAAATAAGTGGGGCCAAATGGGGCCTAAGCGTTTTTTAAAAGTCATTTTGATATAAATCAATTTATAAGAATCTATCAGGTACACTGCAGTATTGCCTCATTCCCTTTTTTTCACTCTTCTTTTGCAGCCTCTGAATGAAAGTGGCTACTCGATAGTTGAATTTGGTGCACCGGATATGTTACTGCGCTGCAGCACAAAGGAAAAGGCGCAAAACAGCAGTTGTTTGCTCAAATTGAAAAATGATGATGCCAATCTGTATAATGTTGATCTTATTTGGAGAATACCATCCGGAAAAAAGGCGCATTCTGATCTTGTCTCTACCGTTACATTTCTTATAGCGTTCTTATCAACTCTTGTAATTTTGGTAACATCATTGCATTATTTTAATAGCAGAGTGAGGAAAGATTTGAAACAATCATAAAGAGTTTTATTAGTGCAGCAGCTTTTACTTCGGTGGTTCTACACATTCAGTATTTGTTGTATTTATTTAAGTATATTTTCTCATCGGTCAAGAAAAAAATTTGCTTGGATTTTTTACCGCATAACCACAATTCTTCCTGATTTTTTTAACACGATAATAAGAAAGCAAATGTAGAACATTTATTTGAAACTCTAAATATCACATGTTCAATTTTTTTTTTGGTTACTATCACATGTTCAATTGATGTTATCAGCATTTTAAGCATGATTAATTAATTAATACTCCTAAATAATTTATAAATCGTTTAATCTTTCTTTTTACATTCTTATAAAACAAAAAAAACCTTACATTTTACATTTTTTTAAGCCCTGTAAATAGTTTTTTTTTACGGTAGGCAAGGATGGATTTTACAAGTGAATAACAGAAAAAGAAGAAAAAAAGGGTAACTGGTTTAAATCAAAAAAGGAATCTTAGTTCTGATAGCAATTTTCCAATCTTCACTAGCCTTGCCACTTTTTCAGCTTGAAAGACAGATTAACAAATTTACTAAGCTTGAAAAATATATTTATGAATGAGTACCTTCCACAAATTATCAAATACATCTATTTTTTTTCTATACACAACCTTGCACCTACCCAAACAAAACTTAAGCTTTCAATTTTGGAAACAAAACACCAGTTACCACTATAAAAGAAAACAGATTATCATAAATCAATGTCTTGCTGAAGAGGAGTCAGCACTGCCAATTTCGGTGTTGCATTTACAAGTAAAGGAAAATCAAAGAATTAATATATTCTTTATATTAAAGAAACAAGAGAACTTATGGCACAAGTTGACACATCCTTAAAACCCCAAACATCAACATAAGAGAGAACATAACACCCCACAACAAAATCACAATATACTGAAGGGAATTCCCACATCATGCTCTGAAATAAGCTGCGTCAAACTCCAGTCAATCGAAACCCGTAAAACACCACTTAAGTGACATCATCAGCAAGGGAAGATTATATCTGCTGCTCTTGGTATATATGCATTAGCACCATGATGGAATTAATAGAATCTTTGACTAAGCAGCAAGAACTATGATCAAAATGAGAAGCACAATCCCAAATATCACCAAAAGCAAGCATGCCTTGAAAACAGACAAAAACACAAAATTAGCAATGGAAAATACTCAATGGTAGAAAATCTACAACAACTGCTGCAGTAGGAAATTAAAGCAAATAATAGTTGCATATTCCAACAACCACTATTCCCACCCGAACAGGGGGGAGCCACACAAAAATAATCCCCCTCAATTGGTAAAATAGCACCAAATATGCAAGCTGATAACAATACTTCATAAAACAATAGGCCAGATATATTTATCTAAGCTACACAATACTTTGCCGTTCCAATATCCTAGGACTACAAACAATGCACACCAAATTTGATAACAAGTTCAATTTCGCATGTCAGCAAGGCTTCAATAAAGCAAGCCCTGCAAAACTGTGTTAAGTTAATCCTCTTTTTATTTGGATCTTACAACAATCCTCTTCGAATAGACCTACTCAAAAGGTCCTACGATGCCCCAAATATATAAATCCATGCGTGGAAGCAGGTTCAGACTTGCGCGAAGTAATAAACTGCAATAAGAAAATTATATATTACCAAAGATGAATTTGATCTTTGTGTTTTGGAAGCTTTTGCAAGTTGAGATCTTGCTTGTGCGGTTGCTGCATGGGAGTTCTCAATGTTGGAACCAATATCATCTACAAAATAAAATCTGTGACATCAGATAACATGAACAAGTACAAATATAAATGAACAAATTAATAAAAAGATACAAAAATGAAAGAAGAAATAAGTTACCAATCATGGTTCCTTGCTCATGGACAAGCACAGCGAGATCTTTGAAAATTTCATTAACTTCACCAATTTGCTGCTGTATTTCTTGAATGCCTTGCTCCCTTTCCTCAATGATTGCCTCATTGAAGGCAATCTCATTATCTAAGAACAATACCTCCTGCCTGTAGCATGAAATCAAAGAGCTGAGGTACTAAAATGATGCAATTTGTTGAATTGAAAAGTATCCTTTTCTGATAACACAAGTGAAAGTTCATCAAATTCAATGATACATAGAAAAATCCTGTCATTGATCGTGCACCACAAAACATATTTGAAAACATAAATGACAGCTTTTGGTATAAAGTTTTTTCAGCATTATAATACTTTGCAGATGAATATGCAAGGGATTGCAACAGGTTAAATTAGAAGCCAAACTTTGCTGACAAATAACTGAATAAGTTTTCAATCAAGTTTTACAAAAGATACAACTAATGTTTCAGATGACTAATATTGTTACTTGACTTAAAATTACATTTCAGAGTGCAGTTTATGACAACATATATCACATCCGTTTTATAATCAATACGACTTCGACTCTTTCTGGTGGGGGGGGGGCAGAATCATTAATTTATTATCAGAAACAATGCAATAACTATGAGAAAATAACATATATATCAGCGTAATATATGAGAAATAACCTCCTGGATTCCACAAGAAGGGCACGCTGTTCTGGTGTCTTGTCAGAACCGACATTCATTTCACTAGCTGTATAGCTGCAAGGCAAAAAGAAAAGCCCATGTTATAACCATTGTATGCAGAAGTCATCAAAATTAATAACAAGAAGCACAATTGATCATAATAAACCGAGTGCAAATAAATTTAACAGTGATTTAAAAGTAAGCTACTCTTCATTGTTCATAAGCAGTTCACATTCAATATAAGTCACATAACCAACAACAGAGGACGCAATCTTGCCCCGACACTTTTAGGAATCCCAGTAGTAGTAATAACTAATAATAATTGATAAATCACCTCGACGGAAGAACTGCTTGTGGAACAAAAGGAGTGTAAGCTGTTTCCCTCTCAGCTGAAAGACGTTGCGCCTTCTGAAACTCTTTCAACACTGCTTGAAAATCTTTCGCAAGTTTAGCATCTGCTATCTTCTTGCTTGCCTGAAAAAAAAAAAAAAAAAAAAGGTAAAAGACATGAAGATCATGGCACACCAAAATACAAAATAAATATATTATGAAATACGATAATTTTTTGCATTATTCATTAAAGAATGATGCAAAACAATTAAGAGATAACATATTTTGTAGAGGGGACAGCAACAATTTAAGTGAAATAAATCTACATATCTGTGTTTGCATATGTCTGTGGGCGTGCACACATGTGTAAGCTTGATCTATACAAATTATAAAGCCAAACAAATTTCCCTGCATATGTAGATGATGTATGGCACAAAATAAAGGTCCAAACTTACATTAACATCGGCATGGTGATCAATGTCACTAGCTTGTTTAAGCTTGGCTGATGTATCCTTCACCAACTGCCCAATATGCTGTCTTGTCTTGTGACTGCAAGTTGAAAAAGTCTAACGTGGTCAGAGCCTACAGGTAAAACTTACATGAAGATTTTGTTTTGGACAATGTTTAGAATTAGGCGCTGAATTAAAATTTTATAATGTGAGGAGGATGGGAGCAGCTTGCAAGCCAAGAAAAAATTATCAGTTTCCAAACAGCTCTTGGCATTTTATCTACTTTTAAATCATTTTCCTGCCATCAAGCAAGTTTCATCTTATAATAGTTTGAGCTCTGGAATATAAGTAAAGGGGACATTCATTATAAGGACTATATATAACAAAGCATGTCCCTTTTCAGATATAAAAGCTTAGGATATCGCTACTATAGCTTAATACCAAGTTCCCAACTGATGAAACAAGAGGAAAGAAAGCCCCGATCATTGCATAAGCAATAAAAATATTGTTTATTTTGCCTGCCCAGCTGGCAATCGACTCCTGGAAGTGGGAGCAAGGGACACACATTAAACAACAATGACCTATAACTGAAAACGAATATAGTAGTTCTAAATTACTAAGCATGTAAACATAAACATAGACTTTCTTAAAACCCCACTTCTCCTAACTAACAATAGTTTGTCTAAGAAATGGAAAGGGAAGAAGAACTGTTAGCCAGAGTCATCTTCTGTCCTCATACTCGATTCACCAGAACAACCACGATTCACTAGAACAACCCAATAAATTTCAATTTAGATAAAGAGGTCACTATAAAATTAACTCAAAAAGAAAACCCTTCATCATGCATTATTTACATTAAAAACACTGGTAAATTCAATTAGACCTGTTCAAATAAATACATTAAGCCGAACCAAACCAAACTCAATAAAAAAACCATTTCAACCCGTTCATTAACTTAAACAAGATTTTCAAAACAGGTCAGTAACCAACCTACTCACCAATCCGATTCAGTCAACCTACATCCAAACCCAAAAAGTTCCTTAGGACTACCAATCCTAAAACCACATTCAGAAATCCTAAACTCCCAACTTATTTAAAATTTCCTACACCTCTACCACAACTTTGCACAAACCCTAAATCCCAAATCATCATTCCATCCTATTTCCAATCTAAATCCATCATATAATTCCTTTCATTTACAACTAACCTAATCCCCTCTTCAGTCATCATCAATTACACAACTCTCTCACACGTTTAGGATTTCAAAACCTATAAAGTACAATTCCATAATAATTAACCGATGCAGCTATAATCAACAGTGAATTATCAAAATCAACATCTACTAAATTCTAAGGGTAATTGAGCTCAATCCACAACAAAATTTTCATTTTTATTAAATAAAATTAAAAAAAAAAAAAACAGAAATTGAATTGAACTAACAGTTTTTCACGGAGCTCAGGGGTATCTTTGGGAGTTCCAAGGGTATTGACGAGTCTCTGAAACGTCGAAACGGCGGTGTTGATCTGAAAAATCCCGGCGGCAACCGCTTGTGTCGGGTCTTGTTTCCCGTTAATCGGTCCACGTCTAGAACCGAACGGCCGGCCAGCTTCGATGTCCTGGAAGCTCATAATTCTCTGTTGTTTTTAATTTTTCTGTTCGATGATGAAAACTTTCTCGAGAAAATTAGGAGAATTTTCCTGAGAAAGGGGAAGAAAAGCGTTTATCGGGATCTGTGATTTTAGGGATTAGGGCACGATGAGAAGAGACAGAGAGGAGAAAAGGAAGATTTGAAATGTGAATTAAGATTCGGTGAGGTAGTTTCTTCCGTAGGTCGCTTTAGTTGTTTTTCTTGTGGTGGTTAATTCTCTTTTGTTACGTTGACGTGGACATTTTGAGATACGTGGCGGGTTTATATTGGGTGGAGATTGGGTTTTCTGTTTTGGTGCGTGGCGTCATTTTTTATTTTAATTAATTGGTAATTATTGGTGTTGTGTTCTGTTCAATTTTTTTGGAGGACGTGGTGTCCAACACACATTATTAAAAGGATTTGAAAACTTGATTGCTTTTTTGTTTGTGACCAACTAGGCTAGCCATAAAGTGATAAAACAAAAAAAAAATCTTTTTAATGGATACTGGATTAAAAGGTTTATTGAGTTTTATTCCATATTTAAATTTGTCATTATATTAGGGTAGGAAAATTATTAAAGTAGAATATAGTCCGTTTGTATTAACTTATGCGAACAACTTATGCAATTTTTATGTATTATTATAAATTTGTCAAAGTAGTTTATGATGAAATAGCTTATAAAAATACAATTTTCACTAGTGTGAACTTATAAAATAATATAAAACATAATTTATATTGCATAAGCTCAAAAATAAGTTAATTCAAACGAGTCATATATATATATATATATATATATATATATATTCCATTTTTGCTTGTTAAAAAAAATTATTAAAGAAGAATATTGTATGGTGCGAACATCTCTCCAATGAAACCTTAAAATTTGTTTCTACACTACACCTCAAAGCAGTGGTCAGCCTCCACCCCCCCACAATTTTTAACTACTCACTCACACATTTTAATGTTACACATGCATAAATTAATATTATAATATTTGTAAAGTCACACGCACAAAAATATAGTACATATATATGGAGAGATTAAACAGCGATTTGATTCCTAAATATATGAGATGTTGATCAAGGATGAAGTGGAACGACTGTTGATGCTACTAGCTATAGGCAGATGATTGGTTGTTTGATGTACTTACTAACTACAAGACATGATCGTACTTTTTATGTGTGCTTGATTGCGAGATATATGGAGAGGCCTAGAGAAATTCACCTAGTTGCTGCTAAGAGAGTGATGAGATATCTCAAAGGAACCTTGGATCTTGGTATTTTGTATAGAAGAGATGGTGATTTGAAGCTGCAAGGGTGGTCTAATAGTGATTATGCATGAGATTTAGATGACAAGAAGAACACCTTTTGCTATGTTTTTATGCTTGGCTCAAGCACTATTTCATGGTCATCCAAAAAGCAGGTTATTGTTACTCTATCCAACACTAGGCAGGATTTGTGGTAGCTGCTTCATGTGTCTGTCAAGGCATTTGGCTAAGAAGAATTATTGAGCAACGATGTCAAGAGCAAAAATGCATCACCATTCATTGTGACACCAGTTGCTCCATAAAGTTATCCAAAAATCCTGTTATGCATGGCAGGTGTAAGCACATTGATGTGAGATATCATTTTCTCAGAGTTTTGACAAAGGAAAGTGTAGTGGAACTCACTCATTGTAGCTCTCAAGATCAAATTGCTAAGATATGACCAAAGCTCTAAAGCTTTAGTTATTTTGTAAACTTGGGGATAATTTTGGTGTTTGCGATGTTCATAGCTTAGAAATTTTACTTTAATAGTGTAATCTGATTGAGATTGTTCAGTTTAGGGGAGTGTATGTTAGGTGTTGTATATTGCTTAAGTGTGACTTGGTGCCCAAGCTATGACTGCATTGCTTGCTTGAGCCTAGTTGGACGCTCGCGCATGTGTCGCTTGGTCACTACTAAGTATGTGCAGTTTGTGTATCTCCCTATATAAGGGACTTTGTATAATTGAGATAAAGTAATGGGGAAACAACTCTTTAATCATAATATGATAGCTACTGGTTTATGTAGATCTTAGTTGTTTGGGTGAAAAAAAGGGTATGAAATGAGGAAGCATTGAGAGGAGAGAGAATCGATAAAGTCCGAATGAATTAGAAAAGTATTCGGTGTTGTAAGTAGGGGTGTAATTGGACCGGTTTGGATTGGTTTCGAGTGAATCCGTTGTCCGAACCAATGAACTCTCGATTGGTTCAGTTTGGTTCGGATACTTTAATCGGTTTTAAAGCGCATTTTTTCGATGTATTTCATGCTATTATTTTTTTTCCGATATAGTTTTTTCCTATAAGTTCATCAAATAAGTCTATAAAATACAAAATACAATTCATTAAATAATTTCTTCATATGCAAATACAATTCTTTTCCCATAAGTTCATCAAATACATAGTACAATCATATTGAAATTAAGTTCATAAGTTTTTCAAATAATAAAGTACAACAAAAATAAAACTTCAAGTTAACTTCACCACTAGTAAGACGTATTCTGGCAATGCTTGACATGAGAGGTTACTTTTTTTTTTTAGAGTTTGAGATAAAATATATGAGAGCAGAACAACGTGAGAGTGTTGTGTTGTTTGCGCAATATTGAGAGATGAGAACTGAGAGCAGCGTGAGGTTTTTTGCAGCTGTGACTGTGAGGAGACTGAGTCTGAGAGTTTTTAAGTTAAGATTTGTATTGTGATATGAGTATGTGCAAGATTTTTTTATAAGTAGTTATGCCTGTTTTATTTTTGGGAATGTGCTAACTTGGGATATGAAGGGACAAAAGAAACACCATTGCAGAGAACAACAAATATGAGAATGAAAGATATGTCAGGTTTTTCTTTTAATGAGGGTGGGAGGGGTAGCACAACTGGTTGAACTAGTTGAACTAAGGGTTAAAGGAGTTGGAAGTCCAAGGCTCAAGTCTTGGCAACGAGAAAAAATAACATATAATGTAATATACTAACAACTAAAAAATTGCCATTCAAAAAAAAAAGTTTTTTTTTTAACGGAGACTTAACAGTTATTGACGGCAGGGGAGGTCTCTGTCAAGTCATAAAATAGAGGGGGTGTTAGTAACATATACACAAAGCTCATGGGAGATTAATGTATTTTCCCTTTGTTTTTTTTAATAGATGTGGGCTACCTAAAAAAAAATTAACTTAATAATAATATATATTTTGTAAAAAAAACTTAATATTATATATATTGGTTTGGTTCGGTTTGTTCATCGGTTTTTAAAATTCGATCCGAGAACCAAACCAAACCACATAAGTTTTCAATTGGTTTGGTTCGGTTTTTTATCCGAACCATAAGAATCGGTTTTTTTCGGTTCGGATTGGTTTGGATCGTCGGTTCAATTGGATTTTTCTGATCCGATTACACCCCTAGTTGTAAGTGTATGATATGATCCATCAAGCTTAGCTATCCAACGGTTAAATTTTGTTTTTTTATTTGCTCACGGTGGGCTCTTTCACCCTATATAGAAGTTGAGATCAAAAGTATTACACGATATCTCAGGAGCGGAGCCAGGTTAAGGTGAGGGGGTGCACCTGCACACCCTGAGATTTTGAAAATTACACATATCATCCTATGATTTGAACCCCCTGAAATTTTGTTTTTGCACACCCTGAACTCAACAGATTCAAGAGAAGAACAAACATGGTAGAAAATGGAAGATGAAAATGCACTAAAATAGAAGAGAAGAAGAAGAATTGTGCAGGCCGCCACTGTAAGTATGGTAGAAACTAGAAAGTGAAAGTGCAGCCATATAGTACTTATTCTTCTACAATTGCACCACCCGTTAGTACTTATACTTACTAGTGTGATGTCCGTGCGTTGCACGGGTTCTTTGAATGCCAAATATGGTTGCAATAGTAAATCAAGAACATAAGTATTAAAACCATACTAAATTATAGCAAAAGATATCAAAGCCTGAATCAAATTCAAGCTTCATACAAACTTGAGTATTCAAAGCATATTAAATTATAGCTAAAGATGTTCAAGCTTGAATGAAATTCAAGGGATGCTTATAACATGAAATACATATTAAGTTGTAGCAAAAGATATCAAAGATTGAATGAAATTCAAGCTCCATACAAACTTGAGTATTCAAAGCATATTAAATTATAGCTAAAGATGTTCAAGCTTGAATGAAATTCAAGGGATGCTTATAACATGAGATACTGCTCTGTTTGATAGAAAGCTTCGTGTTCAGTGTTTGTTGGAGGGGAAACCAAAGTTGTGCGCACACCCATGAAAGGAGATATCTTCAAATAAATTATCTTATTGTTGGATGACTTTGTTACACCCAATTTTAGAGTCATGCTTCTATGAGACCACGTTCCCTGCATATGTTGTGCCATTGACCCATAATTTGGCAAGTCTTGTGAGGATCCTTTCCAATTTGTAAATGGCACTTCCATGTATGCCCAACCCAATCTATCAATGTTATTTCAGTATCCTCAATCTGAAAAGCATACACACAAAAACCACTCCAAGGCAGTTCCTGTTTCAAATTAGGCAAAAAGACTAAGTGACATACAAAAAATACCAATAACATATTACACATTTGAAGATACACACCAAATTTTCAGACTTAACATCATTTGAAGTCAAGGTTTTCTCCAGCTTGTGATAGAAAGATGCTGGAACCACAAAGTAAGGAATAGGCCCATTCAAAGAGCTCTCATGAAATCCGTCAAGCAACATTAGTCTATGAGGGGGTGTTTTCTGAGGATAAGTCACTTCAACTTCTGTAATTTTTCTAACCCTTATATAGAAAAGGAGAGGACTTATATACAAAACGGTCAGCCAACCACCCAAACCAAGATCATAAAAATCTCTTAAGCGAGACCAACCATGAGCAAAATATATCTTGGTGTTCTTTCTTTTAATAGAAACATGAATCTGATTTCGGTTAGGATCTTGCAAGATGACATAATTGCGTATGAATGGACCAATATCTCTGGCAAAACATGAGGGCAGTTTGGCGCGAGACTATACATCAATTGAGATAATTAGCATTGAGTAAAACTTGTAAAATATGTAATTCATTGCATAACATCACAAAGAAACAAATTTTTTTAACTCACACTCATTGGATAAAATTCCATATAACATGTTTTTGTCATGGAGTATTCCTGCACATTGGACTGGACACCTGGAGACAATTTCAAACAATTTAGTGAAAAGAAATAGCACCATGACTTGCAATTGTTTCCAGTGCACAATCCTTGATTATGCATGATTAAAATCAATTGAATTCTTAAATAGCTACATAAAAACCTACCAGCGAGGGAAACAACTCATGAACAAAATAGTAGTATTTCAAACTGTACTTCAATCCCTAATATCTTTTGAGAGGGGAATGTAAAAACAGGGTAAAATCTACAATGCATGCATCAACTAAAATCTTCAACAATAGTATAATAGAGAGGTCATATGTCTTTAAACAATTCTGGACAGATTTTAAGCACAAAAATATAGAAAGAGACTAATCTATGGTCAAAAAACACAGCAAAAAAGTTGAAAACACATTAAGAAAAAAGCATATTAGAAACCTTTTGAACCAAGTAGAGTGTCTGAAGCATCAGTGTTAGTGCATTCACCCACGGTTTGCCCAGCAGTATGCATGATATTATACTTCCTTGTGTGAATAATTTGATGAAGTTTGGTCACCTTTGAATTGCAAGGGATGAGAGATGTTTATGCACTTTAATTGAAATTGACAGAGGAGATGGTATAGCACTGCTAGGAATGGTATTATTATAGCTACTAATGCTATCATAACTAGCAATGATGCTAATGGCATTTACCAATGGATACATAACTTGTATATATAGATTTGGTGTCTCCCAAGGAATTCAGGTTGATTGAAATCATTACAATGAAAGCTTGCATGAATCATGATTAGCCAAATGAGTCTTTGTTGTTAATTGATAAAAAATAAACGATGTGATTAGAAGAAAATTGTGGGTATCACTTTAATTAAGGGTTCTTCTAAGTGGTGGATATTATTTGTATGCCTCTTCTTGCTAAATTTTGTAGGTGATTATGCAGAAAGTATTAATAGATTTTTTAGTAAACAATACTTCAATTAAACGAAAGACCATAATTTGGCACAAACTTTTGATAATTAGTGAAGTTAATTATGTTCTTCTCTAGATAGCTTATTATAAGTTAACTATAGAACTTGGAATTAATATACAGTAAAATCTCTATAAATTAAAGGAGTTAGGACCGGAGAAATTTATTAATTTAGAGAGTTATTAATTTATCGATAAATTAATAATTATTAATTTAAAGAGTTTTTAATGCAGAGGATGACGGCGAAAATGATACGGTGTCTTTGGAGCCTGTTACGCAAAAGGAAACACTTATGGCGTCAAACACTCTTCACAACAACTATTAAAGGAAAACAGACAACTATTGAATCATATTTTAATAGAGTGTAATATATTTTTTTTCAGTTTCTATGAATTATTAATTTATGATTTTCTTGGGACCGAAAATTACAAAGGGATCTCCCGAAAAATTATTATCTTATTATTTTATCGAATTTTTCAATTTTTTACACTGGCCCATGTCGGGACCGGACAACTTTAATATTTTAGAGAGTTTATTAATTTACCGAGTACTAATTTAAAGAGATTTTAAGCAAAGTAGAACAAAAATCAATTTTTATTACATATAAGAAAAAGCAAAGACCAACTTATGTGGCTAGAGCATAAAATAATGTCCAGCTTGATAAAAAGCCTTGTATTTAATTGTTGTAGGTGAGATCAAGGTTGTACGAACGCCTATGAAAGGAGAAATTTTAAAATGAACGATCCGATTGTTTGACATTTCTGTAACACCAAATATTAAAGTTACACTTCCTTCAAGTGAAATTCTCATGGCACCTAGTTCAATATACCAAGGAAAAAAAGTCATTGATGAATATGGATCCAAAATAAACAATCGAAATTATAACTATCTTGCTTACCAAGATACATTTTAAGCTTGCACAGTTGGAGTATGATTATCACAGGTAAAGAGGAATCATAAGTGTCCAAAAATTGTTCCATCTTAACAGCAAAATAATCCCACAAAATACAGTGCACCCTATATTTCCTCTGATATGGTAAAGAATTAAGCATAATTTAGCATAACACAAACAATTACCAAACAACCAAATACAGTGAACTACATATCATGTAAAAACAAACTTACTCCAAATCTTCAAGTGTGGCATCCATAACCTTACTTATCTTCTCATTTTTCTCAGTTTCTTTCATGACATTTTTTTTAACATGACCAATAACATCTAAAAAAATTTGAATTACTTAGACATATATAACATGCACAAAACACAATTAACAAAACTAAATTAGGAGAAGTTATTAACCATACCAAGAAATTGATCATCCTTGGTGGATGCTAAAATGTCATGGAAAGACATAAACTCAAAATGGTTTGGTGGTATTTCAGGAGCCTTGACTTTGAATACTTTAGTTCCACGCATGAAATTAAATTTGTGTTTGTGGGGAGTACTTCTGAAAGTAGCATCATTCTTAGCCACCATAAACCTCTCCAAAACATATGCAGATCCATCCTCAACACCATCCCTAAATTTAGAGATCAAGTCTTTCCTAATAGTTGCATGTATTCTTCCACACTATCGACGAAAAAAAATATGGAAGTGAAATTAGTTTAAATTATATTGCCAAAATTAGAAACCAAAAATTAAAATATCATTCTCATAAACCTCTTTGTCCATGAAAATCATGTGAACAACTCCTTCATCCTGAGGATTCGTACGATCTGGGGTAGTCCAAAGATTGATCACCCTTACCCTGAACTGGAAATCAATCTTTCCACCAGAGATTTCAGAAATCTTAGTCACCTTGACATACATGCCTTTAAAAGGGAATTGCAACATATAAGTAATAATATGAATGTATAATATATGAATACTAACAGGAAAAGAAGTTGAGTGAAAGAGAGAGATACTCTATTTTAACCTGAATTAGCCATTTAGATAGGAAACAATTGCTAATATTGAGATTGTATTTTTTCATTTGATATAGATGGGGGAATGGTTGATATTTATAGAGAGCTATGCAAATATGAAGATTAATAGAAAATGAGAGATCTTGTTGCATGGTAGACAAATTGTGAAAACTAAATCTCTATAAAGGGTGTAAAGAATATTACATTTGTGTAAAGAACACCAACTGTTAGAAATACTGTTACATGCACCCAATCAAACTTATTTGAATTTAATATCACGGAACCTTTCATGAGCACACGTGTCATACTTACATGTAGAATAAAATAGGATTATATTTATTCTTCATGAAGAGTAAATCCCACTGCAATATATGCAGGTTATTGTTAAGAAAAATTTGGACATTATTGCACACAATGGATGGATTTAAGTGATCAGTTCAATGGCTGAAATGCCAAAAGTTTATATACATATATACATATAAATAACAAAAGAGATGTATATGAGTAAATTACATAATTGATTGTCATGAAAACTCATTCAAATAAAAGTTGATACAAAGATAATTTCCATAGTTTAAGTATTAGAGCTAATTACCCAAAGAGAATCATTATGAGATACAGATTATTTATAAATCGAATTCGGCCAAATTTGAGCAATATTAGACCCCACAAATATAGTGTACTAAGTAGCCTGCCTTTTTTTTAAAAACAAAAGAGATTTATATTTTGCTTGGTGCATGCATATTATTTTGGTATAGTTTTAGGTGCTAATTGGTGGATGTTATATTGAGATACATAAATTAAAATGCTAGATAATAATTAGAGTTTTTTTGATACAACAAAGGAGAACACAAAGGTACCAACATGAATGACAATTAAAGACAACAACATTAAAAACAGGGGTGACAATTAAAGACAACGACATTAACTTAGGACAACATGCAAAATAAGCAAAATACATTACAAACCCCTGTTACAAAGCAAAACAACTGACTATTAGACAATATAGGAAGGCAAATTAAACACCAAAGATAATATAAAGTGTTTCATTAGATTCTTCAGCCTGAACGCCCACTCTAATAAATTTCCCAGCAGACACCCTCTTAAAAGCCACCAATTTGCTCCACCATCCACCGATTTTCAAATAATTGCATGGGAAGGTTACAAATACCAAGTCACAATCCCAAGCATTCCCACAATCGTCAATCAGCTTGATGGAAGTAGTTGTATCGTCAAAAGCATGCTCGCCGAAATCATCATACGGCAAGATCTTGAAAAAGATCAAAATTATAACTTAGTTAGAAAATTAATTTAGATACAAACATAGCATAAAAAATAATGACCCTGTAAAAAAACACTTACCGAAAACCGTGTTGTAACATCATGATAAGTGAGGGTTTTCTCATATGAGAAATAAAAAAGGGAATCAAAATGAGAATAAATTAGATTCTGAGTTGATTGTGGTAAGCATTAACAAAGAAATCAGGAACATCAGATCTATCAATGGTTAATTTGGCTGGAGGAGTTATTACGTTGTGAAACTGATCCACAACTATAAGGCCAAATTGACCTTCCCCTACATGCATCAAAAGTAACCAACCACTTATACGAAGATCGTAGAAGTCACGGAGAGCAGCAAAACCGCGAGTGAAATACATGCTATCGTTAACCTTATCAACCAGAACCTCAAACTGATTCTCATTAGTGTCAACCAAAGTTGCAACTCGAGTGACAACATCATCGAAATCATCGTAAAACATCTTAGGGAGCATCACGGCACCCTGAAAAATAAACAACAACAAATTAATATAACACTTTAAGAATATCAAATCAAACTGATAAACATCAGGTAAAGAGTATACTGACCTCAAAAATATTATACTCGACAACATAGGTACAAAACTTAACTTGGAGCTCCTTAATGCATTTCTCTTGGTTAGTCACAGGGTTTGGGTTCATAGGAGCTATTATCCTGACAAACAAAATACAAAACAAAGTTAGTAACTTGGTTATAAATAAATAAGGTGAGAATATAACTAAATAGAATATAGGTTTAATTGGTCTACAGGTCCCTTAAAGACATTTTAAGTTTTATATTGGTCCCTTGAAGAAAAAAAGGTCTGGATTGGTCCCTTATTGATATAACCGTTAGTCACAATGGTCCTTTCCGTTAGTTTTTAACACTAAATGTATTAGGTGGACCACCATTGCATGTGGTCCACCATAGATCTCAATAATTCTTTTAATTTAATCTGTTTGATCTTATTGAAACAAAATAACCATTCAATTTTGAATGTCCACTGTATTTAACGGTACACCATTATCAACTAATTTTTTCTCTATCTTCTTCCCTAACTTCTTTTTCGTCACCACCATCATCATCATCATCTTCATAACATTTTTTCTGCTAAATTTTTTTCAACCCAACAACAACAATCTAATGACAAATCAAAATAATCACTAGATCCCAAATCACTCCAAACAGGAACAAAACAAGAAAATTACTAGATCCCCAAATCTTCAAACAATCACTATCAACTATGAAACCAAAACAGAAAAATGGACAACATCAATAACCCAAAAAAACCTCAAAATATCTTCATGATACAAATCCCCAAAAAAAAATCCTAGAATTTTTTTATTGGATAGAAAGTTCTTCATCCTCTCAAAATCAATCTTTTAGGTTTCAAAATCTTATTAGAACCAAAAAACTCATCAATTGCCAGTTCAACCTCCAAAACCGGGAAATCCCATCTTCACCTTCAATCCCTCAATTCAATTTCTCCAAAACCTTTAAATTTCAGATCTTAAATTGCTAACTTTGAAGTTTTTGTTGCTTGAATTGCTAACACTCACTGATGAATTTAATTTATGTGTTTTCTGGATTGAGGTGTGTTTCTTGGATTTATTTGAAGATCTATTTTTTTTTTTGTTGATGTTTATGAGATGTTCATGAAGAACATCAAGAACAAATGAGTGAAGATGATGAAGCAAAGGGAAAAAAATTAGGTGTTGATGATTTATCATTAGAGACATAGGTGTACAAGATCCAATGGTTTTGATTTAGGCAAAAATATCCAATGGTTCTCATTAATATAAAAATAACTTTTGGGGTTAGAAGTTAACGGAAAGGATAAATATGACAAACTGATATATTTTTAAGGGACCAATCCGAACCTTTTTTTCTTTAAGGGACTATTGTGAAACCTAAAATATCTTTAAGGGACCATTGAACTAATTAAGCCTAGAATATACCTCTCAAACATTGGAGTGCTAGAGCAGTCTCAATGTTATATTAAGACATCTCTTAGTCACTCAAAAAGGGATCAGTTGATATTTGTTGGTGTGTGAGTGAGATGTGAGAGTGAAAGGGATAGCAAACACCAGTTAAGTATTTATAGGAAGAGAAAGAGTGGTTTGTTCAAGTAAAATAACGTGAAGTAGGTACACTAATATGACTCAAAGTAATTAAAATAAATTATATTTATTAACCGTTCATTTCTACCAATGGATGGCATCATCACATATGTAAGTTTTTAGGTAATGATGTTAAGTAGTTGGATTAGTTGCTTGTTAGGATATTAAAAGAGAAGAATTGGTTAAACTTCCGAAATAACAAAAAAAAAATTAAGATGGATCAGTCTTAGTTGTAAGGTAGCGTGATTTACTTGATACTATGGGTTAGATTTTGCTGGTTGATAAAGGCTTGCAATAACTATGTAGTTGGTTGCATGTCATATGATTGGTGCAATGAGATTACATCTTTTAATTCAAATATCACACACTCTTTTGATTGGAGGAACCTAACATTGGTGATAGTTCCAAGCTTGATTATAATGATTGAGTAGATGAATGCAAGAAAGAGTCACACCACAAAATAACCAAGTATTAAGAAGAAATTGTTTGTAAAGTAACCACTAATCAATGAAACATTCATTCTTAAGTACCAAATATGATAATTAAAATATAGAAAACACCCCTGAAATTAATCTAAAAAATTAATTAGACACTTAAGTAATTTGTTAAAGAAGATTCGAGAGAACAAATTTTAGTAAGAAATGTAGAAAAAATTTTGAAAAATTTTTGCTATCACAATTGTCTGAAATTATGAAGAAAAAATAGATGTAAAGTTTTACTAAAAGAAAACATTTTACTTGCATTAATTGTGATTTATATAACTATGTTGTTGATTGAATGAGATTATAATGATAATTAGGTCTATATATGCAAATAACAGTTGGCCACATCATAAGAGAAAATTCAGTAGCTTCAGATTTTAAAAATAGAGTAGCGCCCCTCTTTTTACTTTGTATTTTTAATTGGAAATTCTATTGGTGTATTGCATAAAAAATATTTAAGTTACATTTTAGCAAGAATACCATGTTTTTAAGCTTTTGATATGTATTATCTAGTCCTTGCTAGCAACCACATTACATGACACGTGGGAATATAGAGAGTTTCATGGCATTTAATTCAAATAAGCTTCATTAGGTTCATGAAGTATTGTGAGGATGGATACATTTGAAAATGACCATAGATACATGTTAGCCTTGATGAAAGGCTAAGGTGAAAAGCTCCATTGTCAAGTAGGAGAATTTTAGGTAGGTAGTAAGTCGAGGATACATAGACAGGTTACAAAAAAAAAAAGATCACATCATCATAGAGTGAACCAAAACACAAACAAAATGGATTATAGGCGGTACACATTTGGTTCTAATCATCTTCAAGTCAATCAGTAAATATGCCAATTGATATAGGCAACACACATTTGATTTAATCATCTTCAAAAAATGAGAGATGTCAAAAATGATCATGGAGTTGTTTCAATTAGAGTGAAGTTAATTGTTGATAGACCCATAAATCTTATGTTGCTTACACTCTCAACATCAAATTCCATTTGATATATTTGAAAAAAAAAATCAAGGAAATCATCAATACAGGTATTTTCCCCTTCATTAGTTTGAGGTGTGGCTTGATCATCAACAAAATAGGCATTGCAGGATGTATTGAAAGGGTTGGAAGCCATTGAAGGTGATAAGGTATTGAAGGTTACATGTACTGTATAGAGCTGCAAGGGTTGGAATTAATGCATATAATTGCAGAGCTTATAATTGATCTATGTTTGAGAAAAAAACACTATATAGTGTGATTGTAAGTGAGCAAATATTTGGATTGGTTGAGCAACACTGGTACATTTAATTGTTGAACTCATGGCTCAACCTAACTGGCTAATTTATATCACCTACTTGGTGAATTTGTTAGCTGGTGTTGGTTAATAAATGAAGAGGTGATTTTGCTATAGCTTGGCAAGAAAATGTAGAAAGAAATACGAACTGAGGCCAATAAAATAAAATACCCTGTCAACAAAAATCAATAATTCTACATTTAATCATTCTAGATTTGACAATTTTTAAGCAATATTCATAGAGAGGTCAAATTATAGGTTACTAATTTTCTTCAAATGCAAGCAATAACATCAAATTCACCAAGTAGTTGCACATTGTTTATGTTGCTTACACTCTCAACATCAAATTCCATTTCATATACTTGCATAAGGGCACGGAAATCACTAACATAAATATTTCCCCCTTCATTAGTTACAGGTATAGTTTGATCACCGAGAAAAGAGGCATCAAAGGATGCATTGGAAGTGAGATTAAATATTTGGATTGGTCATCTAATAAATCACTTGGTTAATTTGTTAGACTATGGTGGTAAGTTTATAAAGATGCACAATTTGGGTTAAAAAACACAAAATATGAAAAATCATATTATACTTAAATGCTTAAACCTATCAACTACAATAGCTGCTAATAATAAGCAAAAGTGAAATTCTCTGGGATACATGATTTAGTATATTTGATATATTAGAACATGTCATACTATATGAAGAGTGAACTTTACATTTTTCTTCATTTATAGAGGTTAATACTTATAGGAAATTTATAAATTTGAGATATTTACAATTAGTGTCTAAATGTAATAGTGATATTCTAGTAGAGTTTGAGTGATTAATAATATTCTTTTGAAGTTAGTTTAAAAAATTTGGGGCTGCAATGATTAAAATGGATATGAGATCTTAGTTGGATGTCATATTATTGGGTATATAAATTAATATGATAGGATAAGTTGGTGGCATTAATATTTAGTAATATTCATGTATATATCTATAAGAAAATACCAATTTGATCCTAACACATGATTAGTGAAGCATGATGAGAAATTTAGCAAGTGAACTAAATTCGTCGTGAAGTAATAAAATTTATAAGATTCGTCTCCACAGGTATTGTTTCAATCTCGATAAAACAATTAAATTAATTTAGGATTAATAATTAAAATGCAGGGGGTTTCAGATTTGTTTTGAATAAATTAACAATAATATAAATTGTAGAAAATTAAATCAGAAACTTTTCAATGGAGAGAAACGATTAGGGATTGTTTCGAATCTTCTCTATATCCCTATTTGGTACTCTAGGTTCTAATTCTCAACAAACAAACGCTAATAGTTACGATAATTTAACGAAATAGATTAAGTCCAATTCCTTGGCTCGTTATCACTTTTATCTAATAAAGTACCCTAATTCCTTAGGCGAAACTAATATTATCAAAAGCGTTATAGAATGTTAGATTCTTAATCATATCAACTAACCCTTTATTCCTAAAGCGATTACGATTGACAAACAGTTAATTTAGTTCTAGTAATAAAATCTAGGGTCAGTAGTGAATTATTCCTTGAAATCAATTCGATATTGACCAAATAAAAAAAAACATTAAAAACAAAATTAACTGAATAACTATTAGTTTTAATTGCATAAATAAGAACACATAGTTACATGGTTCAAATAGTTCAACAGAGAATCATCTACAATTCCTAATCTGATGAGATTAGTTACTCATGATAATAATTATAATTGACATAATAAATAAATTCTCAAAGGTACAAATGAAAACACCTTTTAATAAGAACTTCAATAGAGTATTCTTTTGTCTCTTGGTCACAAGCATTTCATGTTTCCTTCCCAAAAGTCTGCGTCGTCGCCTAGTATATGCAAGACTACTATTTGTATGCCTCCTCAATATGTGCTGAAGCAAGTAAAGGAATCCTGCCACTCACCATGAAGATGGCATGAAGATATCTTCAAAAAGGACAAATCATTCCAACCCAACCCTATAGCACGATGACACATCATCAAAAGAAAGAGTAAAAAGTTGGCCGCGTCCTGATCTGTTTTAGCAGAGGAAAATCGCGCCGTGATTGAAGTTGAACTGGGGCGCAAAAAATACAGTAGCTCCCGGCGTGAGAGAGCTTTAAAATTGCCAATATTTTTCTAACTCTTTTTCTCCTTTGGTGTTTGGTCTTCACATTCTTTGATATGTCAATTTCTTCAAATATTCTTCTCTTTGATCATGAACTACTATTAAAAACTACTAAAAATAATTAAAAATATTAATTAAAATTAACTAATGATTGACTGTTATCAAAGCAACATTCTGATGCATATATATATATATATATATATATATATATATATATATATATATAAGAAAATATCAATTTAACCCTAATTCATCTTAGCGACATTTGTAAACATAAGGCTGTAGCAGGAGTTTTTAAAGTAAGTTACACACAGTGAAAGTTTTAAAAACTGATATACAATAATTCATATTATGGGATCATAATTATTGTTTCAATACATGATTAAAAGGTTAAGTATACTTAACCTTTTACGTACCATCCAATGTAGGAAAAAAAACGCACATCATGAGAGATCCTTCAGTAAACTGATATCTTAGCAGGATTAAAAGATTCAAGCACCAGTCATAAAAAAAGTTCAACCATAATGATTAGGAAAAAGGTTTTGGAACACACAATAAGAGATTCTTCAGTAAACAGATATGTTATCATGTGTCAAAGGTCTAAGCCTAATAAAAAAATCAACCATGATATGTTAGGAGGATTAAAAGGTTTAAACATTAGTTATAAAAAAAAGTTCAACCATAATTACAAAAAAAGGTTCTGGGCCAAGGTAGTCTACCATCAGCCTACATTAAGCAAAACTAACAGCTAAATTTCTTGCAAGCATCCCTATAACTCAAATATTAAGCTAATATCAAACAACATACCTTATACTTAGATAATTCAATATAAAAACTTTCACACATAAGCTTAGTCCCATAAAACTCTAGGCCAATCACCAAGCTACATTAAACAACATAAAAACCAAAAAATGTAGAAAATATTATTTCAAAAACACGTTAATACAAATATTGAGGATGTAAAGTATCATTTGTATCACTTAAAAGGAAAAAATGTATAACAACTTTAAGAGAAATTAGTGTTAAGAGATATGTCCAAAGTAAGATGAGTTAATTAGGAAAAACAGATGGACACGGCAAGTAAGATGGAAATGAGTAAAAGTGAGAGTAATCAAGTGAGCAAATATAGGCATGGGAAGTGAGGAAAGGGAATATGAATAGGAGTAATTATTTGGGTATCCCTACAAAGTAACAACCATAAACACTCAACCATCCAACACCCAATTAATGCCGATGATTCACAATAATAAAAGCAAAAGTTTGTATATTGTTTTTGCACGATAAACTAAAAGTTCATAATTTAAAAAAAAAAAAAAAAACAATTTACTCAAATACATAATGCACAATAATAAAAACAAAAGTTTGTTTTTTTTCACCATAAACTAAAATCTCATAATTTAAAAAAAAAAAAACCAATTTACTCAAAATACAGAACTAATGGGCTTTGTGGATTCCTTACCCCCACCCCCCCTCCAAAAAATAGAAACTAATGTGCTACTCCCTCCGTCCCGAAACTTTAGTCCTTATAGAATTTTAGTTTTGTCCTAAAACTTTAGTCCTTTTAAGAAATCAAGAAACAATTACACTTTTTTTTTTCCATCTATACCCTTAATAAATCAGTTTTTGTGAATTAATTATTAAACCAAATTTATGTTTACTAGGTACTTTTTGATAAAAACTTACGAAACTTAAAGGCATTCGGTATGCAGAGCGTCTGTAGCTCTTGCAAAATCATCAAATGCACAATCAACAAATGAGAATAAAAAATTAAAAAATGAGGGGCAAATCAGTCCATAAGAATTAAAATTTACTATTTCTTAATCTTTGTGTCCAAGTCCAAAAGGACTAAAGTTCCGGGACAGATGGAGTAACAATAAAAAATAAAAACTCAATGACAAGTATAAATAAGAATGGACAACTACTTAATTAACTTAAGAAAAATAAACAACATAAACATATTTGTCTGATACAAACATTAACCACAAAAATCTAATTTTCACATACATGATACCATTTTCTTTTACAACTGGCCAAGAAAATAAAAATAACATCTGGGACAATGAAAAGTCACGATAACTCAAATCAAGTTAATTAACCTAGTTTGGCAAAATAGTGCTGGGAAACAAAAAGTGGCATTTGAGTTCCATCATTCAAAGGACAGTTGAGAGTCTTCTCAATTCGTATCTGAGGATAAACACACACATGGAGGACATTGTTGTTGGCAAGTTCGAGAACGCCAAATCGAACCTTTTCACCTTCAGCCAATTGATGAGCCTTACAAAAATCGCCCCAACCACCAGACAATTTACAGGATAACTCACCAGTAGAATCATATTCAAACCTCAAACTACAAGTATAAGAAACCCCAACATAATCTATCAATAACAAATCAGCATAAGCAAACTCAAACACCAATTCGCCAAATCCATACCATGGCAAAATCTGAAATAAATAAATATACAAAGGAACAAATATTAGTTAAGGAAATTGATAGGGTGAAAAACTCATCTAGAAACCACAACCATCATGATTACCAAAGTCCTAGACTCAACATCATAGGAGGTCACTTTCTTTACGTATGAACGAACAAATGACCTTGGTCGAGCAAGGATGCTAGAGGTAATAGATAGAGGATATGAACCATTACCACCACCAATGACATCTCTACTCACTAAACGCTTAATATGAGGTTTATCAGTGGGATATTTAACCTGACCACCCCACCTTATTGCAAGGGTTATAGCTAAAAGCTTAGGATTCATATAAGTAAATGTCACCCAAGAACCATACCAAACATCATAAACATTCATCAAATTTGACCATCCCTCCTTAAAATAAAGCTTATTGTTCTTCTTAACAACATGAATCTCGATTTCATTGTCATTCGGATCTCGCATCATTATGTAAGGATCAAGTACATCCCCAAACTCTCGAGCAAAACACTTGGGAGGTTTTCCTATGGGCTGAAACATACAAAAAAGTAATCAACGATTAGAATAACAAAAAAAAATAGAAACACAAGCAACAAAGGGAAAAACTACTCAGCACATTTAAAACCATTGTCATTATTCTCATGTTTGTAAACCACAAAAAATAAACAAATTCTGTTAGTCCAACACAGCTTAATTTATGGACATAAAAAATACAATAAAACTAACAGTGTCAACATGAAATTCCATTTGGTAGGTCCAGATCTTTGCAACTATGGGCTAAGACATACAAAAAAAAATCAACAATCAGAATAAGGAAAAGATAGAAAAAGTGGCAGCAAAGGAATAAAATATTCAGCACATCTAAAACCATAATCAGTATTGTCATGTTTGTAAACTTTATAAAACAAACAAACTATGTTAGTCCAACACAGCCTGATTCATGGACATAATGAATGCAAAAAAACTAACAGTGTCAACATCAAATTCTATTTGGTAGGTCTGGATCTTAGCAAGAATATCATGCATGCATGTATCTTCCTCATGATCAATTTGGCGAGCAACCCCATTATCAAGAAACGATATATTATTCATGAAGTAGTGGTCACTGAAAGCCATTTGAGTTTAAGAAAAACAAATTTAGGTGAAATATAGTAGGGAAATGAAAGAGTCTTGCTTGATTACTGAATTGGGCAAGGAGTGTTTTAATAGGAGATTGAAGGATTAGTGGAGGACACTATATTAAATACTTGCAGCACAACAATTGGCCGTTGCACACCGTTTGGCCGTTGCAGCACAACAATTGATGGATGTAACACCTGGTGGAATTTAGACACGCAACCAATGAATTAATTATGAATCTTCTAAGAAAATCACATGGAAGACCAAAGGAATTTTGCAAGCAGATTAATAGTTGGATGTGAAAATAAGTAAGATGTATCTGTTTAACTGTGGCTCACACGAGATTCATGTTAACATGAGATTGGTCATTCCTAATTAGGGTTCCAAGTAGGATTCAGGGCAACAAATGACATCACATTTGATACAAGCGGTTTAGGGTTATGATCAAACGATAAGGGGTTGCAGGACCAACTTTTAGTATTATTGAAAGATTACTAATATTTAGTGTTTCACAACTCATTTGGGCCTTTGACCTCATGACATTAATGACCCAAATTTTAACTTTAGTTTTTTCATATAATATAATATAATATATTTGGCCATTGGCCAACTAGATATTAGTGATCTTCTCTTTTTTGTTTTAATATAAAAATGAGTAAATACTTAAGGACTCAACTAGTTATATTGTTAAAATGTTTGTATTTTTTTGGTAAAATTTATTTAAAATATAAATTAATGAAAAATATGACATGATATTAAATTTTGTCGCAAATAATCAACACCATAAAATTAGTCGACCTTCTAAATCTTAACAAAAAAGAAAACAATGTTAGCGAAGTTATAAAGAAAATTCTAAAAATTATAGAATATATTATTATTATTATTATTAGAGAAAATTGATAGTAATTTGCGTGGCGAAATAATTTGATTTGGGAGAGGATAACCTATTTTGTATACTGGGTTTAAGATTTTTTGTCGCAAAATGACGGTAAAAATTTCGTACCTATGTTATAAAAAAAAAGGTCTGCACACCCTAGTTCGGGGTCCTAGCTCTGCTACTGCAACATCTAGACCATGGTGAAAAATACATGCATATTTATTTATGGAAAATGCTAAACGGTATCTGGGAGACTCGGATACGTTAACATGTTAAAAAGAAAATTTTATCAATGGAATTATTTATAGGAGTACTCCATGTTGGTCCACCCTAACAACACTCACCTTAACTTAACAACACAATCAAACTGAGATCCTTGAAAAGTCCAAGTCTCTTTCCAATTTTCATTGAGTCTTTACAATCACGCGGTTTACCCCGTTCAACTCTTTCTAACTCCTCGCACGTGCGACGCAAATCCAGCACGCTTTTCCAAGTCCTCTCTCGTTCGTTTAAACTCATTCAGACAACAATAAAAAACTGTAATCGTGTCTTCACTCAGCTCCGTTTTCTTCATCCTCCGCCCACTTTGGCAGCCGTTACTTCTCACCTGCTGCTATGTCGGTCAGTTCTCATCTCATCAAATCGCATGCATCTTCTCCTTATTCATTTCATTTCATAAACACACCAATCTTACTCTTATTTTCATAATTTCACATTCATTCATATACATTCTTCTATCATTTACCTTATTATTTTCTCGATTAGATTTATTACTTATGCTAGTTTAGTTTAATTTAGCTCAGTTTCAAAGTCGAACACTAGATCCGTTGTAGTATTCTTTTTTCCTTTGATGTGATGTGATTTTTATTAAGTTAATCTGATGTGATGATTATTGATTAGTTTTGTGTTTTTTCAATTTGGTAAAGTTGTATTTTCATTCAGATTGCCAAAGATTGTTTAGCTTTTTATGTTTTTCTTTACTGAAACATATTTAGAGGACCAATAACTATTGTGTTACATTATTTATTTAAGTTATAATATTTGATTCTCTTCATATTCTGCGTTTTAGGTTAATGGAACAAAGACTTTTTATGTGGCCCTAAAGTTAAACTATACTATGTTATTGACATGTTATGTTTTTCTCCTTTTTTTTTGGTTGGTAGACGAGCAATTTCGGTATTTCTACCATTTGAACTAGGATTTGTGGACATGTTTTTCTCCTTTTAGTTGTTTTTTTTAATAGAATTGCTTGTTCTAAACCAATTTTCTTTTAAGTGTTTACTATAATATTAATATTAATTAATATTGACAACATCATATAATTAGGAGTAAGGTTTTAAATAGTGGTCGCAATTGTGTTAAAGATTAATGTTAGTATATTTTCCTTCACCAGGACTTGAACCCGGGACCTTTTTACACCTTAAACCCTTAGCTCAAACCACTTGAACTATGTAATTTATGTTCATATTTGTACTAAAATGTGATTTTTATGCATCTTAATTGAAAGAAATCGGATTGTCAATTTTTTTTTTTGAAAGAAATCGGAATTCACTGTCTATTTTCATTTTTGTCGTGGCTGTAACGGCATTTCAACGTGATTTTTTTTTCACTATAGAAACGGTGAAAAACGGCAACAGCTGCTGCCGATACTGTTTTGTCGTGGCCGAGTATTTGGCAACAAATCATTCTTTAAAACCTTGATTAGGACAGGCATGTCTCGAATATTTTTTATTGTGATGAAGATGTTCATCTACCAGGCTCCCCTTTCACTTGAAATGGTTTATCTTAGTGTGTGGATTGAGAATGGATTCTCTCTCCATTGATTTTTTCTGAATTGTAACATCTCAAACATTAAAAATGAGAGAGAGAGAAAAAGAGAAATAAAATTATAAAGAAAAGGGGAGATTGAATTTAATAGTTGAGATGTTGTAATCGAGAAAAACAGAGAGAATCCAGTTCCGTGTCGATTATTAGGCTGATCCCATCTTATGTATATATCTGTGCTGATTGATCAAGTTTTATTTAATTATGGCGTCAGCATCCTGCTTTTAGTTTAATTTTTATGGTTTTTTCGCTCACATCCCTATTTTGATATTTTAGTATTTTACACAAGATTGCATTTAATACTAATAGTAGTTATAAGGAGCAATTATAAAGCATTCAAAAAACGAAATGAGTGGTTTGACAGCTTGATAGAAAATTTAATGTTTATTAATTTGTGAGTAATATCTTGTATTGTTACTGATAGTCTTAGTAGACACAACAAGGGAAGTTCCCGTTCTTAGTTAGTATGGATCAGTAAATTTCAGAAGTAAGTGTGTATGCAGACATGGGTCTCCGCAAGGTTTTAAACTTTTAATGTTACATGTATTTTCTTTGCAGATCAAAACTATAAAAGTCAGTAATGTTTCCTTGGGAGCATCTGAACAAGACCTTAAGGAGTTCTTTTCCTTTTCTGGTGATATCGAATATGTTGAAATGAAAAGGTCAGTGAGTTGCTGTGCTTTGTAGTTGACTATTTTTAAGATTGTTTCCATTCTGAAGTTTTAGTAAACAATTGAATGTTTATACTAATGCAGTCATGATGAACGATCTCAAATTGCCTTTGTTACTTTCAAGGATCCACAAGGTTCTGAGACTGCAGTACTACTATCGGTAATCTTCCTGACATTGACTATCAATTAATGTATGCATATCAAACATGGTTGTTTATGAAATAGTAAGTATGTTAAGCACTGAATCAGTTTGTCATGGATTGTCATCCAAAGTATTATATATTCATTATTGAGATTGATGGGCTTAGAAGAACTACAGGATTTTTTGTCAATATCCAAAACGTATTACCTTGAGTTGACATATTCAGCTTTTGTCTCGATAATAGAGTATAAGTGAGTCTTGTAGGAAAAAACAATATTTATTTGAGGATCTCAGAGTACCACACCACATGTTTAGAAACTGTTACTTGAGAGGGTTCAGATTTCAGAAGTCTCATTTTTATGGAATGTATTGTTTGCAACCCTTCCAAACAAGGGACATGCTTCTTTTTGTTCATGTATCATCCATTTGTCCAAAGAGGCTTATCACATTGGTCATATTTGTGTTGGTTAGTCTTCAAAATTCATCAGTATTTCCATCTCAGCTTGTCACATTGTGTCCCAACATTAAATCTCATTATTTTTAATTTTTGAAGTACCTTGGTTTTTATTTTTTGTTGATGCAATCCATTGCTTGTTTAGTCTGGACTCTGGAGGCTGCACATACGTCTCAGTTACTTTCTTAGGCAAATAGGAATAGGTTACAATTTTCTTATCATCATACGAAAGAAAGTGGTTTTGGTACTTATTTTGATACCACTGTTAGTTCATATTGATCATCCGCTATTTCATTTTGTCAACAATAAGGGTTCCATTGGGGGACTCTTTCTTATGATATAGATTCCCTATCTGAAATTCTGAGCTTTCGTCTATGTTGAAAGTAAACCCGAGGTTTGAGGTCATTTTGAAGCTATGCTATAAGAAGTTAAGAACTGTCATTATTATGTCATGTCATGAGCCAACTATCCAGAAAGCTTAAGCTGTTGGATGAAAGCACACAAATGGTTATATATCTGATTCGTGGGGTGCACTTGCCCCTAACGCAAGAGCCCTTGGGGGCTTGAAGCATTGACAACACAAACCCACCATACTTCAGATTTTATATAAATTGAAGGGGAATTTGTTAGAGTTTATTATGCAAGCTTACTGATGCTTATCTCTGCTTGGTTTGCATATCATCTTTAGACACTAGCTATCTTATTTCTTGGTTTGTGAGAAATTGAAAAAAATAGCCCTTTGAAGTATGATATGTTGCCCAAGTGCCACTACTTTTGGATGTGTCTGATTTATCATTTTATTTGGGTAGTATATTTATTGACAACCTAGTATGTTGGTAAATACGTATTCTGGTCCAACAATGTATGCAGCATCTCATTGCTCTTCCATAGATATATGTGACATCAAACTGCACTTTTAATTCACATTTTTACTATAAAATGATCCCTAAAATGGCATTAAATTGATGCTGGAAGGATGGAACTGGTAATACTAATCATTGAATGACCAATTTGATATCACTCGAAAATGGAGAAGTAATGTGATGCCATGTATAGTTTTGGAGAACCAAATTAAGCGTCTTTTTCTTTAATGTAGAAATTTATATAGCCAGCAGTTATATCAAAATTTAACAGAGTTTTCAATATATCAGGGAGCAACAATAGTTGATTTGTCGGTTAACATAACTTTGGATCCAGATTACCGGCTTCCACCTGCTACTCTGGCATTATCTGTAAGCCTTGCAAAGACCCTCTATTTTTTTTTATGTTCTCAAGTAACTTTGTTATTTTTACCTATAACAAATATGTAATATATTTCAGGCCGCTGAGGGTAAAACTCCTGCTGGTGCCGACTCTGCTTTACGGAAAGCAGAGGATGTGGTCACCAGCATGCTTGCCAAGGGATTTATCTTAGGGAAAGATGCTGTGAACAAAGCAAAGGGTTTTGATGAGAAGCACCAGTTAACTTCAACAGCCTCAGCAAAAGTTACATCTTTTGACCAAAAACTTGGGCTTAGCGAGAAAATAACTGCTGGTGCATCAGTTGTGAGTGGTAGAGTTAAAGAAGTGGATCAAAAGTTTCAGGTTTCAGAAAAGACCAAATCAGCATTTGCAGCTGCAGAACAGAAAGTCAGCACCGCAGGGTCTGCTATAATGAAGAATCGCTATGTACTCACCGGTACTTCCTGGGTAACAGGTGCTTTTAGTAAGGTTGCTAAGGCAGCTGGGGATGTAGGACAGAAAACAAAAGAGAAAGTGGATAATGCAGAAGAGGAACAGAATCGAAAAGTTGAAGACCAGTATGCACAGGTCCTTTCCGATTCCCCGAAAGCAGCAGCAACAAGTGAACTGCACTCTTCCAAGCGTGCACCTGCTCAGGGTTTGATCCTTTGATTTACTTCTTGTATATACCTTCTTTAAAACTCCTGCAAATTGTTTCCATGTGAGCACAACTTTGATAGATTTTACTGGTTACTTGGACAAGTTTGCAGCTATTTGATTCATATTACATTTATAAGCGAAACTGAATTTCCAAACTTTGAAATGATATGCTTTTTATATCTTTTCCCATTCAGCCTATGGAAAAAAATATAAGGGAATGGAAGCTTTTTCAGTATAAATTTCTCGTGTTGAATTTTTTATTACTATGATACAAGGCTGTAAAATGAAGGATTATCATGAGATCCCCCACAAAATTTTGATTAAGTTTTTTATTTTTTTATAAAAAGAAACTTAAGTGAAACTTTTATTAAACTATGATATTTTAATAAATAAAAATACTCCTTCCGGTCACATTTATAGGCAAAAAAAAATACTTACGCGGTATTTAAAGAATTTAGTTAAGTGTAATTACTTTTCTTGTTTAGGCAAAAATAATTCTTCTTTTTCTTGGAAATCACAGACACATTTTGAAAAGTAAAAGTATATTAGAAATAATAGTATTAATTAATTTAAAAGTAGTTAACTTTTCACTAATATACCACTAATACATATATTCCTAATATGCCACACTTTCAAAAAAAAATTCCTTATATGCCTCACTTTCTTTGGTTTGACCGATTTTGTTTTGTCCTATATATTTGTGCCACACTAAGTGGCGGAATTGTAAAGAAACATTTTTTTTTACCCAATCGGCGGTATGCTATTATATTTTTTTAAAAAAATTCTTTCAAAATATTGGTAGGACGTTTCCATTATATATATATATATATATATGCAGGGGGCCAGGGTTCGAACCCTAGTTATCCCACTTATCTACCTTAAAAGGATGGAATTTTTAGCCATTAGGCTACTTGACCAAAAAAAAGTGGCGGTATTCCATACCCTATTTTTATTTATTTTTTTATTTTTCTTTGTTTAATAAAAGGTAAACCCTTACCGGATAAAAATGAGTTGAGTCAAACCTATTCGAGCTCAACTCAACTCGATAAGAATTCGTTCAGTTCAAAATTCAGTTTGAGTTTTACATGAACATTTATTTTTAATTTGAGTTCGGCTCGTTTAAAGTTCACGGACAGTTCGGTTCGACTCATTAGGTTCCCTTTATTTTCAATAATTCATGTCAAACTCAAGCTTGTTTTATTACGTGGAAATGTTTGTTTTATTCTTTTTTGTTTAAAAAAATTATAAAATAATTATTTTAAAATTAAAGCTTAGTTGTATATTTAATCCCTTATTTTTATTTTAAGTTTTAAGTTTGTTCCTTAAGTTGTAAAAAAATACGTTTAATTAATATTTAATTTTTTCAAGTAAGATAACAGGATAATATTAGAATAAAAAATAATAGTTTATAAGTTAATTAAATTTACTTATCAGCTAAAAATTAAGTTCGTTATTAAATGAATTGAAATTGAGCTATAAATAATTTGGTTTGTTTGGTTTACGAGTTGACTAGATTATATATAATTTAACAAAAAAATAATTTTTTTATTAGTTATCATGTATTTTTTATGCTTAAATGTAAATGTACGCAAGAGTTTACTTAAAATCGCCGGATCGGATCAATTTTTTTATTAATTTTTTAAAATAGAATCAAACCGCATAAATATATTTTTATACTTAATTTATTAGTATGAATATATTGCATTAACATATTATCTTTGATGTTTTATTTATTTTCCTTCACATGAAGAAGATATAGTGCCAAATTAAAGTTCACAGGAAGAACACTCCCTTGTTTGAAAACGCCATTCAAATGCTAGTTCCATTACACTAAATTAAATTTGTTGTACACAAAAGTAAAGGCTGCAAGCTGATCAATCAATACCAATCCTCCCATCACTGGCAAAACGCCACACCAAGTGGCGGAAATGTGATGAACTCTGACGCGCCCTGTTTCACAAGGAATGCAACAGCTGACATAGTTAATCCACAATAATATCGCCACAGTGTGTGACTGGAATAAAAAAAAATTAAAAAAATAAATAAAATTCAGTCAAATGTGCGGCAGTTTAGTATTTTATTTTGAAAGTGTGGCATTCTAGTATTATTTGTTTGAAAATGTGGCAGTTTGGTGAAAAAATCATAATAGTGACAAAAATTTTAAGTGTTTTTTTGCTTATTAATGTGACCAGAAAGAGTAGGTTTTATGAGTAAAGTTGAATCAAAAGTACGGCGAGTTTATCTTAATTCAAACTTTCATACCAGTCTTTTTTTTATCTTAATTCAAACTTTCATACCAGTCTTGATTGGTCTAGTAGTTTTGTAATGATTTTTTCTCAGATCTTTCATAAATGTTAAAAGTTGTTCTTCAATAAAAGTATAATAAATGAGCATGAAAGCCTTTGTAAGGGTTGGAGATTTAAGTGCAACCCAAAATAAATGGATGAATACTACTACCTTCGTATCTAATTATAGACAGTGTTGATTAAACGAGAATTAAGAAAATTGATATTAGTAATAAATTTATTAATAGTAGAGGTTGTTTTTACATTTGTATCCTTTAAGAGAGAGAATTTGTTTATGTTTTAGTATCAAAATATTTATCCTAAAGTGTAGAAAAGGGGTAAATCCATTTATGTGGCTTGTTCTCATTGGTTTTTGAGAAAATACCCTCCAATTATGAAGGGTAGAGTAGACCTCACCAATTTTGATTCAACAAATACTCCCTCTGCTCCAAATTATATGTCACTTTGAAGAAAATTTTTGTACCAAATTATATGTCGTTTTACAATGGCAATGAAACATTTAATGTTATTTTTCCTATTATACCCTTAATTATTTATTACTCTCTCTTCTTTCAATTCTTCAATTTATCTTTCTCATTCAATTAATGAAGGACAATTTTATAAACTAACTCATAATTTCTCTTTTCCATACAACATTAATTGTATTTCTTAATATGCATAAAAATGGCAAAGTGACATATAATTTGGAACGAAGGGTAGTATGGAAATACAATCAAAACTAGCATTTAAAGTAAGATGGACTCAATTTATCCTTATCCTTAATTATATAAGCTTAATACATTAGACAAACCCTAAAGCTAATTTACTTAACTTAATTCAATCCCCCCAGGTAGCCCACATCCTTATGTGTCAATCAACCTTAATCGATGCGTACCAATTCGGTACCATAATTAATGTTTGGCTACTAAACAAAATTGTAAAACACCTTTTACTAGGGGTGGCAAAGCGAGCGGCCCCCCGTTTACTAACGAGTTGGCGGGCCGCCTCGCTAAACAACCTTTATATTATTATTTTTTATTTTCTACTTATAGATTTACTACATAATTTACTATTTTTTTTATGAATTTTTTTTTTTCAACAACGCATAATAGAAAATAACTCAAAAGATCAATAAACTCAAATCATGTATTAAATAGTAACAACTAATCAATACTCTTGACAAAGAAGATAAGTAAAATGACCACTGTAGATTTGCATTAGAGGTGCCACGTCTCCTTGGTTTTTGGTGGGCCAGGGATTTATATTTAGTTGGCTCCTTTTCTAATTATTTTAATAATTAATTATAAATAGAATTATATAGTATATTTTGTTATTTGCTTTGCGCTTGCGCTGTTTCTACGCAAAGGTGCCAGACGAGGCTATTGCTTAGGCCGGCGGATGCTATCTTTGAGGGTGAGAAGATTCAGTGAATCTGGTCCAAATTCATCGTTCCTTTTTTGAGTTGTGCGATAGCTTCAACTGGTGTAGGTTTAATCTGGGGGAGGTGGTTATTGTAAATTTCCCCCCATTTCATAACCCTAATCAAGGTTTGATTGTATTTTGAATTTCGAATTATGTGTGATTTTCCCTCCTAATTGAATTCCTACTGATGGAATCTTCTATAAATTGGATTCGTATTCGAGTTGCAGTGCACAAATTGGGGCGAGAGAGTATCGTTAGCGTTTGTGACGATGGTTCCTAACGATAGTCTCAAGGTGGATGAGATGTTTGATGATGTTGCTGATATTTTTCCTGGTAGAGAAGATGTTCATATTAAGGTGACGGTTCTTTGTTTGTGGAAAGTTCCTGCCTTCCTTAATCCAATTGAAACGAGTTCTATTGAGATGAAATTAGTTGATGAGAAGGTTAGTGTATTTTCTTTACTGAATTTTATTTGCGTTGATTGTGTGTTGTTTATAGTTTATATCTCCTTTAGATTTGGTGTCTGAATTGCAGCCAGGTAGGGAATCATGGAGAATTAAGGTTAGGGTTCTGAGGATTTGGGATGTCCCATATTTTTTGAATCCAGGCGAAACAAATGCTATTGAAATAATTTTGATTGATGAAAAGGTATGTAAATTTAACTAATTTAAATGTTATTTTTGTGTGTTCTTAGTATTGGGTATAGTTTTTTTAATGCTTTGATTCATAAATTTTTGTTTGTTTAATCCCAGGGTACCACTGTCTATTCATACCGTCTGTTTTTCCAGATGAAGACCAAAGTTAAAAAATGTGAATGCCCCTCAATCCCCTTGAATGGCTTATCTTTTAGTAGCATTTCAGAAATTTGCTCTCACACTGTTTTGATCATGAATATTTAGTTGGTGAGTATTATTGTTTTGAAGTATATTTGTGTAATGAGTTGCTAGCGATAGTTGAATTTTGTTTTTTTTCTTTCATACAGTCTAACTCTCTTGAGATGGTTTTAGTTGGTGAGAAGGTCACTGTTTTTTACCACTTTTGAAATGATTTTGACATGTAGAATTGATTCTAACTTGAAGCTAAATCAAGTTAAGTTGGTGTCTAGAATTTAATCTAAGAAGACAGAATTTAGATGAATCTTCAAATTTCAACTCACTTTTAACAATAATCTATTTTATACAATCAGTTTTAGCAAAATCGATGTTTGCCACCACAGTTCCAAATATACATGTATTATTGAGTGCTCTATTACGTTTTCAATGGTTTTTGAAAAGTGTTCTGTGACTATATAGAATGTCTATTTTTGGAGGGTTTTTGAAGTAACTATTTATTTTAAGATGAATTCTTTTAAAGTTGAATGTCATTGTTTCTTTGTTATTAAAAACTAAAAAGCGTTGTTGTTGAGTATGTTATGTTATGGAGGTTTTTGAGATGTGTTTTGTGTTTATGGTAGAATGATTCCACACAAGACCAAGCGTAGAGAAGCTGCACTTGCTAGATTAAAGGTTTATGAGGGAATTCCTCCTCCATATGACAAGATCAAGAGGATGGTTGTTCCCGATGCTCTTAAGTAAGATCCATTTTATTATTAGATTTAAAGTTTTTGATTTTTGTTGCTGTTGTTGTTGAACTCAAATGATTTTATATTGAATTTGAATACTGAATGAGTGAATGAATTTAGGGTGTTGAGGCTTCAAAAGAGACAAATACTGCTTGCTTGGTAAATTGTCCTCAGAGGTTGGATGGAACTACTACGACACCATTAAGGTGGGTTTTATCGTTTTGTTAGAAGTTTTTTTGCTTTGTATTTGATATAAATTTAGCTGATAAATTGAATTATAGATATTATTGGTGTTATGACTGCGATTTATGCTGAACTAGAGTATGTTCGTGATGGCAAGTTAACTAAAATGGTCATTATTCAGCTAACTGATGATAGGTAAATGTAATGTTTATTTGTTATTGAATCATTTTTATGATGGTGGGGGTACCTATAGGGTCTTACATTAATAGCTTCATGCCCCTCCTTCAAGTTAATAACGTGCTCATTTTCTCCAATACCAGTAGGCTCTTTAAAAATGCTAGCAAATTTGTGCAGCAATTTCTCCAATTCCCTTTGCTGACTTCCTTCCAACTCAGTACACCTCTCATCTTTCTTGTCCAAACCTTTTAAACAACCCTTGATGAGTTAAACAACAAAATGGGGAAATCAACTAGTGGTTTGCCTATTGTAATTGTCCAGTTTGTCAAAGTGAAATTTTTTATAAGTAATGTAGTATTTTGTCTACATTTTGCATACTATGTATATGTAAGTTCTTTTGTATTAACCTTATTTCCTTTTTCAGACAATGTCTCATACTATTGATTTGGATTCCGATTGTTTATCTGATGATACTGATGTTGGTGAAGATTCCCATTCTCTTGATTTTGTAACAAATCTTATTGTAACTCCACCAATTGATGGTGAAAAATCTGAAGGACAGAATGATGTTGGTAGCACTGTTAAGAGGAATTGATCCAATGTTTTAGATGGAGTTGCTAAGCTTCAAGGCAATAAGCGTTTGAAACAAGTGAAGATTGAGAAGGAGTGATTTATGTATCTGTTTCCTAATAATGGTGCGAAGTATATTGTGATGTGTATTTAGTTAGTTGTTGTGTGAAATCTGCATGTTGTAATCGTTGTATTTAAGTTCTAAGTGATGGGGATTTAAATAGTTTTTTTTGTTGCTATCTGTTGGAAGTGTCATAAGTGTGTTGTGTTATGCATCATCGTTTGTTGTTATTTGCTCGAAGTGTCCTAAGTCTGTTGTTATCATCTGGAGGAAAATATTGAACTTGTGCAAGTTACCACAATTAGCCCCAATGCACACGACTAACTGAAAAAAGGAAAAATACACAAGAACAAAGCTTGGATGTATCTCAGTTTCTATATCATATAATGCTTGAGGCCTTGAGGACCTAATTATTTATTTTATAAAGGTTTTTTTTTGAGATATTAGTAATGTTCATTGCCTTGGATTTTATTTATTTTTTAAATTTTAGTTTTGATGAATTCTTTAATTGTTTTGCAGTTTTTATAAAATCAAATACTGTTTCAAAAATATTTATTGAAAAATATTTTCTACAAAGTTCTTTTCGTTATCTATCATATAATGATGGCTCTTGGACACTTATAATATATTCTGGTTACAATGTTATTTTTAGTTTAAAAATCAGTTGCCATATGTTTGTTGATTTGCATGGCTTTTAGTAGGGTGTTTTTCCCTCAAAAATTTCATATTTTTATAACATCCACTACTTAAGTAGTGGAAGGATAAAACGGAAAATGCGTATGACACGTGAGTAAGTGGTAAAGTGACAAGTAAATCTCCTATCATATTCTATAAATTTATATACTGTATCTTATATTTATTCAATGGGTCATGTGATTTGTTCCTTACATAAAAGATTAAGAGTCGAAAGATGTAAAAAAATAATAATCATCCGTGCGAGAGCACGGGTAAAAACTAGTAATTCAACATGGAACAAAATTGTTTCATGTAAACTATTAATAGTTAATTTAGTTTAATTCCCTACATCCTCGCAATATCGATGTCATTCTTTAAAATAAAGAAGTCTCAATAAAATAAAGCACCAACAATATTAAACAAGTCTCAAAATAAATTCACTCACCTAAATAAGTGTCAAAATTAAAATAAATTGAATTGGGAATGAAAACAATGCAAATAAAATTTAGTTTAACTCTTTATTTTTTTGGGTCTAAAAATGTTTTTTAAAAAAAGGGTTAAACTCATCTGTATAGTTTAACCCTTTCCTCAACTTTTCATCTCAAGTCCTAGAAAAAATGACAAATAAAATAAAAACTAAATGTCCGCAGGTCAACTCAACCCACCCCGTTTTTTTAGCGGGTTAGGCGAAGCGGACCAATTTAACATACCGAGCCAAAAATAAATATAATATGTAAAACACATCCTTGAATTATAAATTTCATCACAAAAATATATATTTTTTTATAATCAAAAATTGAATTATAAGGAGTACAAGGTGTACTCAGCCCTTACAATTCATAAACACCTTTAGATGTTATGAAGGTAAGCTAAAGGGTTATTACATCAATCAACATAATCATAGGAAGAATTAGTCTCAATTCTACCTAGAAACCAAAACCACGAAATATACTTAATTTGATCAACGATTACAAGTAAATTCGGCGTAACACCTTTAAAAATAGTATTATTCCGAAGACGCCAAATACGCCATGTTGTTGCAAGCCAAATCAAATGTCTCATCTTGGCCACTTTCTTGCCTTTCACCAAATTGCCAAACCGATTGAAATGACCGCACATATTTTCAAAATTCATATCGTCCACTTGCATCCAATGGGAAATTTTCCTCCACACTTGTTGAGAGAATCAACAATTAAACAACACATGATGATGAATGTCCTCAACCTCTCTAAAATAAAAAGCACATGAGAGTTCATGTAGGTTAGTTATAACTCCCCTGGTTGCTAATGTCGCACGCGTTGGCAAACTTGATAACAAAAGCCTCCATTCAAAAATACCAACCTTAGGCTATGTTTGGATTGGTGGTATGTGGTGAAATGAAATTGAATGGAGAGGTAAATAATAAAATTCCATTGTTTGGATTTACAAAATACTAATGGAATGGAACCCAATGGAACCAATTCCATTCCATACCACTCAATCCTTTAATTTTTCATTCCCCCCAATTTAGGGTGTATCTAATGGAATGAAACTTTATATTTTTAATATTACTATTTTACCCTTATTTTATTTATCTCTTCCTCTTCTCATATTTCATCACTAATAAATATGAACTCAGTGTCTCACACACGAGTCCATGACTACGAACTCTCTACTTGTAATTTGACATTTAATATACAATAAGTAGCATGAATCATTAGATTGTTGTTTTTTTCTATAAAAATTAGATTGTTGTTATTGTTAGTATGCCGTAACAAAAGAACAGATAATTCATTACATTAATAAAAACAATTTATTTTTATTTTTTGACAAAATTAAGATCGAATGGAATTAAGATATCTTGTTTGATAATTGATTAATTAAAATGGAATGGAATTGTGCAAACTACTGATTGATATCTGAAACACAAAATGGAATCCAAACTACAATATGTTATTTTTAAATAACTTGAGCACTAGGGTTTTTGTTGTTTGTTGTTTCCGTTGGGGTCAATTCAAGTGCAAAGAACTTCATCGAGGAATTTAATAAACCAGTAGAAATTGCTGTTGGTTATTTTCGCCAATTTGTGGTGGAGTCTCTTCTTGGATAGTTGTCTTTGTTAATTGATTGCGGTGGTGTGCTTATGATGTTCATATATTATGTGTTTTTAGTATTTGAATCTTTTTTGTTGGGTTAGTTTGAGTGAATTGGAATTATTGCATATTACTTAATGTATTAAAATAAGGGTAAAATTGGAATAAAAATGTTATAATTTATTCCATTCCGTTCACTTCCCAAACGATGAAGTGGTAATTTTGTTCCATTCCATCATTGAATATCCAAACAATGGAACGAAATTTGTGTTCCATTCCGTTCCACTCCACTTCATTCCATTATATTTCATTCCGCCCATTCCGTTATGTACCATCAATCCAAACAGAGCCTTAGATGACACATCATTTGACCATAACATCTGTATCGCCAAGACAATATCAGGCTCAATTGTTGTTACAACCATATTTTGAAGCAAAGAATATGTTGAACACACCGAGAACAATCCCGACGAACTCGGAATCCATTTTCGTCTATCGTTCTTCCCCAAGGTCAACTCGGATTCCTCTGCTGGCAGCAGTGAGTCTAACCACTTGAATGGCCAATGCCACCCTCTGTCTTGCCAATAACCCATGCTCGCTACTACGTCGGATACAAGTGCTTCAATGGTGTCATTCCGAGCCACTTTTCTTCCCAAAATTCATCACAAAAATATATTTCTAAATCTAATCTTTTTCTTTTGTTATGATAAAATATTTATGTCACTTCAAGTATATGCTACCTGACCATATCATATAGTTCGAAACATTCATCACCTTCACCTCTCAATCATTTGGCTTGATGTTCTAAGATTTTGTAAAAGAGATACAATATGAATAAGATTTGTTTAGAATTTAGATAAGCAAAAACATAAAAAATAAATAAATTATAGAAAGTTTATTCTAGGATTACTTTCCATAATTCTACGATGAAAGAAAACTACTCAGGCATAAACATGGTGAGCAGCTGTAATTAAAATAAAGAGTAAACAAAAGACAAGAAAGTAAAGAAAGCTTAGAATAAAACTAATAGTACGTTGGAGCAGATTACAAGAATGTGACTTTGCTATGTACGTAAGCCAATTTCTTCAACAAATTAAGGATTTTATTACTAGGTGAACGTTGATCTTAACCCAATTTCTCATTTCTATTGCACCAAAATCATCAGATAAAAGTTTCAACTGCCCACCAAAATCATACCACATCTCAGCTACATCAATGCACCCTAATTTTTTTTAACAATATCCAAAATCTAAAAATACCCCCAAAAATCATAATCACACTTCCATTATAAAACACTACCCACATATGTTTTCTTAGTATCCATAAATTATCCATCATGGTGAATAATAATCAGAATGTCTGGGGTTCGAATTTCAACTATTACATATAAAATACCATATTCCTACCAACCGAAATAATCACAAGACAAAAATTGGTATATTTAAACAACTTAATAACATATTTAATCTAATATTAATTTTGATTATTTATTTTTAAAACATGACTCAAAGATTGGGAAATTGTGTTTGGACCCTTATTTTGTCCAAACTTGGAACTGGGCCTTTAGCCCATTACAATTGGACGACAAAACAACGACACGCTCTGTTTCAAAAAAAAAAAAAACGACACGCTAATAGATTTCTATTAAATAAATCAACGGTGGAGATGAAATGTAAATCAAATCTCAACGGAGAGGATGAAGCCATAAAAAAAAACGTCACTGCAATCGCAAACTGTGGCGGCTGGTAGAAACTTGTGCAACAGGCAATTCAAAAATAAGCTGAATAAAAGCTGAGAGAGGGAAGAGAAAAAAATAGTGTTATAGTAGCATTTCCGAGATCATGGTGCTGTGGGAAATTACATTGGGAACTGCGTATTTTTTAGGTTTAAAACGAACTTATAGGCTCGCTCTCAGAATTCAACGTAGGATCATAACTCCTAATCACTCTCAGATTCGTCAATTTCTTCACCGGTATTATTCATTTTTTGCCTTTTTCAATTATGATTTCAATCTTTTTGCCTTCCTTTTTAGTTTCTTCAATTTTTTGAACATATTTTGTAGTTGAGCATTGGAATTGGAACACTGATAATTTTGTAGTTAAATGGAGGAATTTGTGCTTGTTATTTACTTTTTATTTCTGCTGCAAATTGTTTGTGTTTAGTTTTTGAATTAGGTTTTGTGTTTGTTTGGTTCTGCGGTGAGAAAATTTGATTTTGAGTGAATTGATTATGTTGAGTTTAAGTTAAATTGATTTATGTTTGGGTACTTTAGTGTAAAAGTGAGTTGAACAAAAACTTTGAGTGTAAAAATCAATTTTAGAAGCATAAGCTACGTTTCTAAGTAGAATCAATTTTGGAGGCAAAATCAATTTACTTTAGAGAAGTCAAATATGTCAATCAATTCTACACCTAGTGAATCACTTTCTATGATATGATATGAGTTTTTGGATCCATGGAAATTGGAAACAGTGCGACCACATTGACTCTGTTTGGTAAAAACTAGCGGATAATTGATAAGCTAGCTTATAGCGGATGAACTTATAGGGAATATCTTATAAGCTAGCTTTTAGCTTATAGCGAATAAGCTAGCTGATTGAATTTGTAGTGTTTGGTAAAATTAGTAGTGGAATTAGCTTATAAGTATGAAATGCCATAAAAAAGATATGTTTAATTAATGTTTAATTTTTTTCAAAGGGGAAAATAAGCTATAAGCTAGTAAAGTAAGCTATAAGCACATAATGAAAATACCATTACCAAACAGAGCTTTTAGCTTATAAGCTATAAACTAGCTTATTTGTCTTCCCAAACAGAGTCATTGTCATTTTATCATCACTGAATGTTTTAATTAGTGTGATTATGAATATATTGATTTTTTTTACCCCTTTTGTTTGTTTTCTAGAGTCTTTGTCTCCTATATCCTAGTAGTTTATGTGGAAATGGATATGTTATATTCTTTTGAAAGTGATAACTTTGTGCAGTTGTTGGCTGTGGTTTTAAATTGCGGTCGTGATTGTGCTGCGAAGTGCAAACATTTATATTGCTGTAAAATGTGGGCGCTGATTAAGTCCATTTATAATTTTATATTGCGGCTGCGGTACACCTCTGCAACTGTTATAATGCGACTGCAACTGTGGTTGCAGAACACAATTTACTACTATCACCCTTTGTATGTTTATTAAAAGCTTAAAATGTGGTGTCTTCCATGGATGTGGAAGTTAGCTGTATTGGTAACACTTATGGAAGGAATATTTTGGAATTGGAATTGGAATTGTGGGGGGGTGGGGAAATAACAAGAAATTCGTTGGTAGGTCTTAGCAGGTAAAAAATATGCCGCCATGTAGGTCATGTTTTTATTTTCTTAATCCAAGGTTTAGCGTGATTAGTAACAAATAGGTTCGGAGGAAACAAGCATAGAGTGGCTCTCAATTGATCTAGTTGAACCTCCCTATGATTTGCACCCTCGAACGGTTTAATCAACAAGTAGAATCTGTCAAAATGTTATCCACTCTAGCATTTTTCTTTATGTCAAGAAAAGCCAGTACAATGAAGCTTGCACTATAGCAGGGTTGGATCCATTGTGGCAATGACGTAATAAGTAGTTTTACAGCTATGCATACATATTGTAACCAATCAGACAAGAGATGAAATAATATTTTAAAGCCTGTAATTTAGTAATTTTCACATGAGATCAGCCAAGAGCACTAGTTTTTGCAAATATAATGCACAATGATCCTCATCATTGAACATGGATTTTTTTGTTTCCTGTGACTTGAGAATCTCTGGGGTCTCATGATTGTTTGATCTTTTCCTTCCCCTTTTTTCTCCTTTGCTTTTCGAAGAAGACATGATCATATATTGATTTGTTTGTGTTAGAAGATATAGTTTGACATATTCATGTTTTGACACTTAACAGAAGAACACGTTCTGTATTTGATGTGGCAATCAAAGTTCATCAGAACATTCAAGAAAGGGACATAGAAGTGGGTCGGAATCTTGGAAACTTCATTTTACGATGGCTTGATCGAATGAAACCATCAGCTCAGATTCTCGGTGGATCACCCACCAATGGTGCTAGCTCAAGTGTAAGAATGACAAAGCTTCAAGCAGCCTCTTCCAACTTCAAAAAACCTAGTTACTACACCTTATTCAAGAGGGGCTCAAATAAGCGTTTATTTACCCCATCATCAAGTATATGGCCAAAGCGTTTCCCCACCATTGCAAATTTGTTGCGACCACCGACTCCTGCTGGGATGACCACGCATTATCGGAACCTCAGTTATTATCCTCCTGATGCTTTTAGATCAAACTATAATGCTTATCGTTCAGGGGGTATTATTAGAAAGGACATCCTGCAATGGATGCTGCAAAACTAGTGACCAATTTATTTTTCACGGGGAACAGTGGCATAAGAAATAACATAACTGTTCAGTCGGCAGATGCTGGAAAGTGATGGTTAGTGACAGAATCTCTTCAAATTATCTTTCCCTATCCAAGGAATTCATTTTTTTTTAATTTCAGTTTCTTTGGACTTTGTATAGTCGGATGAGCCTCCTTGTGGAGAATGAACTGTGGAACATTTGTTTGTAGTTTTTGGTTTAAAGAAGTAGCTATTGTTAGATAGCAGATAATCATGTGTTGATTAAAATAATGAGTATTTTGCATTTTTGTTTTTGTTTCTTTCAAAACATGATGTGATTCAAGCAGCTATAGAGCTTATGCAACTTGTAGATTGATTTTTTGATGCATTATTTAAAATTTATGTTTGTATATGCAGTCCATTACTAGAGTAAAACAATTTTTTTTATCGGAAGTAAAACAAATCTACTTCTAATAATATAATAAAATTGATTACTAGCAAATTTACTAATGTTTTCTTATCTATTTTAATAATATTCTAAATTTTATATTATTGATTGTAATTTTACTCTGTTAATAAGATATGCATAAAAATATGAACAGAATAAAAATATGAAAAGTTTAGTACGAGTGCAAATTGTTTGACGTGACTGAAGTGAACTGCTTAAGAAATCGAATGAGAAAAGTTTTAAAGGGACATTATCTTTGCATTCAACGCATATTGTGATGTTTGTGGAGCTCCTTGATTTCGTCAAAATTGGCTTTTTTTTTTAAGGGTTTGGAAGGGAAAAAAGTTGGTAAAGTTGTATATTGTCTATATTAGGGGTGATCATATCCGAACCAATCCAAAAGTAAAACCGCAAACCGAACCAATCCAATCCGAAACCGCAAAAAACCGCATTTAGTTTAAACCGCACGGATAGTTTTTCATCTAAACCGCACGGTTTGGATTGGTTTGCGGTTTTCATTTTAGAAAACCGAACCAAACCGAACCAAACCGCAATACTTAACTTAACTCTATTAATTAATAGCAATCAACGTATTACCTACTTCAACTTAGCAAACTCAACCCAAATTGAGTCCATAAAACAGTAGGCTGTGAAAACATATTATTTAACGCGATCCAAAACTATATTATTAATATTAAAAATAAGTTATTATGTATATACAATTTTTGTATATGTATATTATATCATGTAAACAATAAATAAATTAAAATTTTCTACGTTTATTTGGTAACAAGTTGGTAATATCGTCATATTTTTTATATGGCGATAAACTGCACCAACCGAACCGATCCTAACCGCGTTGGTTTGGTTTGGATGCCTTTTTAAAAACCAACCGAACCAAACCGCATGTATTTTTATCTTGCGGTTAGGATGACTTTTTGGCTCAAAATCGAACCAAACCGCACCGCAAGCACCCCTAGTCTATATGTCTGAAGGTTGATGCATATATATATATATATATATATATATATATATATATATATATATATATATATATATAGACACTGTTCGCTACATAGTAAAAAAAAATATGTACATCCTAAGAGTAAAAAACAAAAACCTATGAGTAAATAGTATAATTATGATAGTTCTATGATAGTATAAGGACTAAAAAAGATATTTAATCCTATCTTATTTTGACGTGGATAATTATGATAGTTCTATGAATAAATAGTATCTAAGAAAATTAAAAAACACGAAGCTATCAAAATTGTACATCCTAGATAAGAAAAAGTAAAAAATAAAAGAATTTAATTTATACGCACCATTAGTGTAAACTTATTTTACACATGCGTCCAATAATATATCGACACATCATGCATAGTAATTAAAAATACATGATGTGTCACATTCATTAAATGATGTGACAACACATCATTAGATATATGTGCAAAAAAAACTTTACTCCAACCGTACACAGCAATTAAACTCAAAACAAAAACCACAAAATACATAGAAAATTGAGAAGGCCTTAGACTTAGACCCCAAAGTCTCTAAGCCTGAAAGAATTTGTTCTTCATTCTCTGCACTACGCATTTTTAAGGGTCTTTCACAAAATGGGGTTTTTTGATCATCACTCACTATTGAAAACATTTTGAGACCCTTGGTTAGAAAGGAAACATGAATCTTCATGATGTTCCATCTTCAAGCAAGAAGATGACAACAAATGGTGATCCAGACTTTACAGACATCATCCTTTCTTGGTCTCTTCAAGACATTTTCAACGAGGATTTGTACAAAGACCAGGTTTGACGTTTACTAAAGTGTTGTTCTTGTTAAAGGTGGCACCTTTTCTTAATCAAATTCAAATATGGTTGTTTGGTTTACTGATGTCACCCACAAATTTTTTATGGTGTTTCTACTAAGACCAACATGCCATTAGTTTGCTTCACCTCCATTTTAAAAAAGCTTTTGTAAAATTGCATTTGGTTCGGTGGGAAAGGGAAAAGTTACAAACTTTGCAGGATGTTTCTAGACTATGAAACACGGACACAGACACCGGACAAAGCACAAACACTCACATGTTGACACCGATAATTTAAGAAAATGACATAATTCAGTGCAATCATAAGTGTCGTTGTCGTGTCGGTGTCTGACACCAACGCGTGTCCGACACCGAGACACGCCTAACTTGAGGAGTGTCTGTGCTTCATAATTTCTAGACCTACTGGTTTGAACCAAGAGTGAAAGGGAGTTAAGGAGTAAATGTCCAAGGTTGTCCCGGCAAATTGAAAAAACTAATACTAACAACTAATTACTAACTTTGGCCGTTTAAAAAAAAACAGCGTTTGTAAAATAGTGGCCGGTTCAGTGGGAAGGGAAAAGTTACAAACTTTGTGTTGTGTGTAGTTTGTAAAATTGCATTTGGTTCAGTGGGAAGTGAAAAGTTTCAAAATTTGTATGGTGTTTCTAGTAACAGCAACATGTCATTAGTTTGGTTCATCTCCATTATAAAATACTGTAAAGTTGCAGACTTTAGTATTGTGTGACACTGCTAAACCAAAAAGCTATTATTTTGAACATGCTATTAGTTTGATTCAACTCCATTTTACAATGATGTTGGTGTTTTACAGGTGAAATGTATTGAGCTAAGATTCAAGTCTGTTGGTCATTATTTTGGGTCCTATTTGTATCCATTACTGGAAAAAACTCGAACACAACTGTGCTCGAGTATGGAAATCTTACAAAGTTCACCTTTTGCAGAAGTAGTTTCTATTAAAAAGGCGCCTGATAATAAGAAGAATAGGATGCTCTACAATGTTAGAACTAACAGATGGAGAAACAGGTCGTCTGTTCATGGAAATGAAATGTACAAAACATTGACGGGGGATGTTTTTATTTTGGCTGATTTTAAGCCTGAAATTGTCAACGATTTACAAAGGACGGGAAAAATGTGGACTTTAGTAGTGTCAGATGGGGTTGTGGAGGAGGAGGAGACCAATGATCATAATGTGGAACTTAGGTCTTCTTTCAAAATTCTTCCATCTAAAGATATTGATCTCGATGAAGTAGGGCAGAAGTCTATGTTTATGATATTTTTGACAAATATAACCCCCAATAGAAGAATATGGGAAGCCTTGCATATGTCGCGAAATTCAAAGCTAATCCAGAAAGGTTTATGTTCTAGTAATGAGGTAAGAGTTAATTTTATGTTATGCCTTTATATCAAGTGTTTCAAGTTTAATATCCTGGGAGAGCATTATAAATTATTTGAGATAGTGTTAACCTATATCAAAGCACAACAATGTAATAATGTCAGGTTTTTAATTGGTATTGTTTTGATATTCGGTGCAGATTGTCTTATGTTGCATCACTCTTTTTAGGAAGTTTATCATTGTTATTATGTGGACTGCAATTTCTAAGTACAACAAATTTTCAAATTTAATTATTTTTATGACTGATTATGCTGGCCACAGATTGAGGAAAATTGTGATTACTGCCATCTGCAGATTGATGCTCTAAGTCTAAAGGATGACACAACATATCAAAGGTTAATATCTGATTTGAATGAGTCCCAGAAAAATGCAATTTCTGCCTGCCTTTATTTCTCTCAATACATTCATCGGCCGAGTGTGGATCTTATCTGGGGTCCCCCAGGAACTGGAAAAACCAAAACTTTGGGCACTCTACTTTTTGCCCTACTTAAGAGGAACTGTAGGACTCTTGTTTGTACCCCACAAATGTTGCCATTAAAGAAGTTGCATCTCGTGTCTTAAGCATGGTGAGGTTATCCTCTGATGGAAATTCTGATGATTTGTTCTGTCCATTAGGAGACATTCTATTATTTGGGAATCACGAGGAACATAAAGTCGGGGAGGAAATCAAAGACATTTATTTGGACTATCGCGTTGAACAACTTTCGATGTGCTTTGGACCTCCTGCTGGTTGGAGATATTGTTTTGGTTCAATGATTGATCTTCTTGAAAATTGTGTTTCGCACTATCATACATTCATTGAAAATGAGTTGAGAAAGAAACAAGAGCGAATTGATGATAAGAAGAATAATTGGACTAGAGATGCTAAGGCTTCTGATTGTAGTGAGAGCATGTGCAAATCTTTTCTTGAGTTTGTGAGGGAAAGGTTTCTTGAAATAGCATTGCCACTCAAAAAATGTATATCTGTCCTACGTACCCATGTATCCAAAAGTTATACCGGGGAAGATATCATTGAAGGTTTGGTCTGCCTTGTTCACTTTCACTCCATTGATTCCTTTCAATCTTTGTTGCTCCAAACTAATATTGTTTTTGAAGTATTGGAACAACTATTTTGTCCTGCTGAAAGGCAGCCTATTTCTTTTAAGTCTTCTGAGGGTGCCGAATACTTATTGAATAAGAGAAGAACTGAATGCCTGTATTCTTTAAAAACCCTGGAAGATTCACTTGGTAAACTCGACTGGCCGGATGGTACACATGAAGAAACAATCAGAGTATTCTGTTTACAAACATCCTCATTAATATTTTCCATTGCTTCTAGTTCTTTCAAGTTGCACTCTGTTTCCATGAAACCACTAAACGTTTTAGTGATTGATGAAGCTGCACAATTGAAGGAATGTGAACCAATCATACCTCTACTACTAGAAGACATAAACCATGGAATTCTTGTTGGAGATGAACGCCAGCTACCAGCTATGGTGGAAAGTAATGTATGTATTCTGAAGTTGTTTAGTTTTACTAAATCTAATATCCATTGGTCTCTACAACTCCATTTATTCGAACATAGATAAGTTATCAGTTTCTAGTTAACACTAATGCTTGCTTATCGTTTATTTGTTTTAGGTTTCTCTTGGAGTTGGTTTTGGAAGAAGCCTATTTGAAAGGTTGGACTTATTGAATTATCCAAATCACTTTCTTAATATGCAATACCGAATGCATCCAGCAATAAGTTCCTTTCCAGATTCACAGTTCTATTTAAACCAAATTCTTGATGGTCCAAATGTTATGAGTAAGAACTATAGAAAGAAATATCTTCCTTCGCCAATGTTTGGTCCATATGTCTTCATTAATATAGTTGGTGGCAGAGAAGGATTTGATGATGCTGGACAAAGCCGGAAAAATATGGTTGAAGTTGCAGTTGCTATAAAAATAATTCAGAAGTGTTTCAAAGGTTTGGGTTTGTTTATATGTAAATGATTTCTCTGTGGTTCTCTATCATGTTTTTGGATTTTCTTTTTCCTTCCAAAGGAATATTATTGTTAGGAGTAGTTTATTGCTGTAAGGAGCAATTTATTGAACCACATAGGGAATCATTAAAAATTCTGTAGTTGTGCCTTTGGGTTTAAGGTGATTACTATGAGTGCTTTTATATAATTCTTTGTTAATATTTTCTAGTAGTAATATTCTGCCTTCTTTTGCCTGGTCTGTAGTGTGGCTTGACTCAAAAGAGAAGCTCAGTATAGGTGTAGTTTCTCCATATGTCCTCCCAAGTTGTTGCTATTCAGGATGTACTTGGACAGAAGTATGATAGGTATGATGGATTTGATATAAAAGTGAAAACAATTGATGGCTTCCAGGGCGGAGAACAGGACATTATTATTTTATCAACTGTGAGAACTAATGTCAGTGCGTCACTTAAGTTTATCTCCAATCACCAGAGGACTAATGTTTCTCTTACAAGGGCAAGGTAGAACTTAAGTTTGTATTTGTTTTTGTTCATCCCCAGTCACATGAGGACTGATATTTCTCTTACAAACGCAAAAGACATATGCATTAATATCGGTGTTCTGTATTCAACAGGCACAACTTGTGGATTTTGGGAAATGAAAAGACCCTAGTAAGTCTGGATAATGTCTGGAAAGATTTGGTCCTTGATGCAAAAAAGCGCCAATGTTTCTTTGATGCTGATGAAGACAAAGATTTGGAAAAAAGCATTTTGGATGCCAAGAAAGAGCTAAATCAACTTGATGACTTGCTTAATGCAGATAGTGTCATTTTCAGAAATTCCATGTGGAAGGTACTTGGATTATAAATCATGTAATTTTACTTATTGTTCATGTTCTTGATATCTTAATCATTCTCACCTTCCACAATTTCTTAGGTTCTTTTCAGTGACAACTTCCTTAAATCATTTAAAAGACTGCGATCTGAGCAGAAAAAGAAGTCTATCATTGGACTCTTATATAAACTTTCTAGTGGATGGAGACCGAAAAGGATTGAAGTGGACTTACATTGTGGAAGTTCATCACATATGTTAAAACAATTCAAAGTTGAAGGTCTCTTTATTATTTGTTCGAAGGATATCGTAAAAGAATCAAGGTACACTCAAGTTTTGAAGATATGGGACATCTTGCCTCTAGTGGATATCCCAAAAGTAGTGAAGAGTCTTGATAATATATTTGCGAGCTACACTGAAGATTTTATTAAACGCTGCAGTGAGCAATGTTTAGAGGGGTAAGTTCTTTGAGCTGTATTTTATATCACCACATATAGCTGTTTTTAGCTAACTCATAGAATGTGTTTTGCTTCTTTTCTAGGAAAATTGAGGCCCTCATGACTTGGGAAAGAACAACAGATATCATCAAGTTTAAGAACATGTATAATCTTGGAAATGAAGCTGAAGTGAGTAATTTGATGAAAGAATTTATGTTGAGAATTCAAAAGTTGAGGAGAGCTTGTTATTGATGAAATTCTACTCATTATCACCAGTTGTGGTTAGCCACTTGCTTTCTGATCATAACATTGATGAATTAGATCTTCCATTTGAAGTATCAGATGAAGAGCGTGAGATAATTCACTTTTCTAAAAGTACATTTATATTGGGGCGATCTGGTACCGGCAAAACCACTATTTTGACCATGAAGTTATTTCAAAAAGAGAACTTGCACCATATGGCTCTTGAAGCAACATATGGAATTAAAAGTGGTGCATTTCCTTATTTAAATCATGCTAAAGAGCATGAAAAAAGCTCTAGTGGGAATGATAGACCTATCTTATGCCAATTTTTTGTGACAGTGAGTCTTAAACTATGTCAGGCGGTAAAACATCATGTTGTTCGATTGAAAAGGTGTGCAACCTCTACTTCAAACTATCTTTATTTCTTTGTTTTTTTCCTTTTCAATATAAATAACGTGAAAAATATTGCTTGAATTAGGCACGAGCTAGCTAAGTTTGGAATAATCTCCTTTATCGTCTATCTGACCATTATTTGCATGTGTCTATATGTTTGACTTTTGATGTTCTTCGGATTTATTAAAACTAAATTATTTAATTATCATTGTATTTTATACTTATCTTCAAATTAGAAAGAACTTGTTGAAAGTTTTTTTATTATATTTATGTCCTTTTTTACATGTTGATCGTTGAATTTGTTTTCTTCAGGATAGAGAACTATTGTGAAACTTGGAGTTCTGTATATTTTAAGTCTATGACTATATTGATGTGATGTTTAGGAAAAGACTATTCCATCTGTAAAAACATTATGTTTTAGGATAGTGTTTAGCGAAAGACTTTTCTACTAAGAATATTTATTACTTATTAGTAGACATCAATAAGCTTTTGTTGGTATGAATAGCTTCACAGTTGTATTAAGCACAATTTTTTTTAAGTTATTTGGTTCTTAGAAGCTATCTTTACCTCCTAATTTGTTGATCAATATTGAGTCTCTTCTTAATGTTTAATTGATGAAATTGTCTAATATTTCTTGATCTTCACCCCTGATATGATACTATTTAATTTTTGGCACATGAATTGGTGCATCCAATGAGATTAATAATTTTCATGTTGTTTCAGTTTTAGAAATTATGCAATGGTGTTGAAGTTACTCTATTTTGAGTCTTTAACACTAGTAATCGTTATAATATAATGTGTGCAAGTCTGTTGAATGCTTGAAATAATTTGATTATCATGTACTTTCACTAATTGGATTGATATCTAGTATTAATAGATCGTGTTTTGCATGCAGATCCATATGTGGTAGTAATGTCTCTGGTGAAAGTAGTCCTATTTTGGAAGATGTTGATGTTGATACATCAATTCAGTTTAAGAATATACCAGATTCTTTGATTAATCTTCCAGCCAACTCATACCCACTTGTGATAACATTTCAGAAGTTTCTAATGATGCTTGATGGGACTTTGGGGAGTTCATATTTTGAAATATTTGGTGTAAAATCCGTTGCTTTAGAGACCTTCACGAGGAAGAACGAGGTGACTTATGACAGGTTTGATTCATTATATTGGCCACATTTCAATTCCCAGTATACCAAGACTCTATATCCATCTAGAGTGTTCTCTGAAATTATGTCTCATATAAAAGGGGGTATGCAAGCACTGGAGCATGATGATGATAAGCTAAGTCGCGAGAGTTATGTTTCCTTATCTGAAAACCGAGCATCAAGTTTGAGCAAACAGAAAAGAGAGATGATATATAATCTTTATCAAAGCTATGAAAAGATGAAGATGCTCAGAGGGGATTTTGATTTAGCTGATATTGTAGCTGATCTTCATCTTAGACTCAGAACTAAAAGATACGAGGGTGATGAGCTTCATTTTGTGTATATTGATGAGGTGCAGGATCTAACCATGAGCCAAATAGCTTTGTTTAAATATGTATGCCCAAATGTAGAAGAGGGTTTTGTTTTCTGCGGGGATACTGCACAAACAATAGCAAGGGGGATTGATTTTAGGTTCCAGGATATAAAATCTCTCTTTTACAACAAGTTTGTTTTGCAATCGAGGAAAAGTAATTCATATAATCAGGGAAATGAAAAAGGACTTGTTTCAGATACTTCTTTATTGAATCAAAACTTTCGGACTCATGCTGGAGTGCTAAAATTATCCCAGAGCATCATTGAGGTTCTTTCTCGATTTTTTCCTCATTCTATTGATTCTCTGAAGCCTGAGACCAGCCTCATTTATGGGGAAGCTCCAGTTGTTCTTGAATGTGGAAATAGGGAAAATGCAATTGTAACTATTTTTGGCAATAGTGGACATGTGGATGATGGGAAATTTGTTGGCTTTGGAGCAGACAAGTAATTTTAGTACGTGATGATTCGGCGCGGAAGGAAATTTGAAGTTATGTAGGGAAACAAGCTCTTGTTTTAACCATTTTACAGTGCAAAGGCCTCGAGTTTCAGGTTGTTAAGAGATCATGATATCTAATTCATATTCTGTTATTTTTTGTCTTTTTTGTGATGGTATTCTTTGTTCTTTCACAGGATGTATTGCTCTACAACTTTTTCGGCGTTTCACCTTTGAAAAATCGCTGGAGGGTAATTTATGAGTACATGAATGAACAAGATATGATGGAACCTGCAGAATCAAAGTCTTATCCAAGTTTCAATGATTCCAAACACAATATTTTATGCTCTGAACTCAAGCATCTTTATGTTTCTATAACTCGTACAAGACAAAGATTGTGGATATGTGAGAATACAGAGGAGTTCTCAATACCTATGTTTGACTACTGGAAAAAGAAGGGTCTTGTGCAATTCAAAGAACTGGATGATTCTCTTGTCGAGGCAATGAAAGTTGCAAGTAGTCCAGAAGAATGGAAGTCACGTGGCAAAAAGGTTGTTTTGCTTCCATAATGAACTAATATTAGTTTGTTTTGAGAAGAATTTTCTCTCCTGATTTTTTATTGATTTTATTTCATGAATTTGTACAAGGAATATATAGCCTATAATCACCTAGAGTTACGGCTGTGATTAGGCTAACAAATTTGGAATAAAATAAAACTCTTATTTACACCTTTTCTATTTTATATAAAAATCCCTTAACTTAAGGAACAAGAATAAAACAATATCTTTAACAGTCCCCCTCAAGTTGGTGCATAGATATCCTAGGGCTGAGCGTCGGGCGGGTTCGGTTGGTTTCGGGCCCAATATAGGCCATCTATATGAAACCGAACATACATTTACAAGACCCAATTCCGCCCAACACTAGGCTCGGTTTTACCGGATTTCGGTTTATACGGTTTGCGGGTTAATCGGGTGGGTTGACTCGGTTTTAGGCAACACAAAATAATTATTTATTTTACTGTCATTTTAAAAAGGGCTGAGCCCAAGCCTGTCAAAGAAAAATGCTAATAATCAAATTTTATAAACTATTTTAACAAACCTATTAAACTTAAAAACATAATAATCATATAAAGATTACATAAAGTCATAGTAATTGTACATGATTAATAGCAATCCTTCATAGGAAGAGGATGTGGACATCTGATTGTGCTTGATAACATTCTAAGGAACTTTAGTTACACCCACATTAAGAGTATTTACTAATAAGTTACAAGTTCTTAATTAAAAAAGACAACATAAAGTTTGTTGAGAACATCTGGTAATCAAGCATGCTCAATGCAATCAACAAAAGCACAAATAGTCCTTGATTTGCCTCATCAAGTTCACCAACAATCTACCTTGCAGGTTTCACCTTCTGCAATAAATAAAGAGATTCAACTATTAAATTTCTAAAATCATATACCATCCTACATAATTATTAAAATAGTCAATTAATGGCAAGTTAAGTAGTTAAAATTATACCAATATGGAGCAGCAACAATTGCACAATTGCAACATCCTTTCTTGCATCTTTCTATCTCATAATCCAATATGGGGTAGCAACAATTGCACAACTGAGGCGTAGTAATCAAAACTGCATACATAATAACTAAATTCAATCAAAACATAATTCCATAAATTTGATTGTCAAACTCAATCATAATAAGAACCTCAAATTTTTTAAAACTGATCCAATTTAACAACAATACCTGCAATATTTGCAGAATTGCAGCAAGAGAGAATTTGGATAAAACAAGTAGACCTACAACAAAATAGAATTTTAAAACAAAATTGTATAGAATACTATAATTTCAATGAATTTCAAGTATGATAATAAAGAACAAGAGCATCTTAGTTTACAAACAATAGTGCATCTTAGTTTGAAATGAGATTCAATTAAGAATGTAAAAAAAAAGTGTGCACATCAAGAGCATCTTAGTTTACAAACAATAGTGCATCTTAGTTTTTTTGAAGTATTATATATATAAAAAATTGAAATGAGTTATACTCACAATTTACAAACAATAGTGGTGAATGCACAGCAAGCAGCAGTAGAAGGCAGCAATAGAAGGCATCAAAGATATCGTGACTGGAAGTTCCAATTTACAGTAATTCAAGTAATCATACCATGTATTTTCTTATTAAAAAAGAAAGAAGCTTAATTGATACTTACATTGCATGATAAAAGCAGGTTCAAATTCAATTCCAGATGCAAAATATGAACATATTAAGGTTCAATTCCAGATTCAAAAAACATTTCTTCTCTGATTCAAAATTCAAGTCCTTTCAAAATAACAAGCAGGTCCACAATCCACCGAGTCATGTCTTTGCAATGACTCCAAAAAATTCAAAAAAGATATAACTGCAATGAATAAAATAAAACTATGATATTGAACTAGTAAAATTTAAATATCAAGAAAGAAAGTAAAAAATTTATGAACAAATTACAGATGTAAAATTTATACCAGAAACTTCTTAATCACAACCAAAAGGTCGTGATTGAGAAGAAGATGCACCAGCAGATGATGTACTTGTAGATGGTCCAGCTACTCCAAAAGTTGTTGAAGCTAAAGATTGACACAATTCTAGTGAACATATACGCAAATTAGACAATTGCTCATAAAAACAATATGTTGAAGTTAAGGATTCACATAATTCTAAGAGACAAAAAAAAAATGAGAAAGATGTTACAAACATTTTATAAAATTTATACATACGAAAATACATATTCAAATGTTAATTTAAATAAAATATCATTACCTCGAACAATCGTTTCAGAGGCATCCAAATCTTCTTGACTATTCTGGTCTTTCATAACAAATCCCCAATATTTTTCATATTTCAATATCATGTCTTTCCCCATGGCACTTATGATAGGATCAGAATCCCGAATGGCCAACTTCAAATCATTGTGAATTTCGAACAAGTGGTGAAATGCAGCATCAATGGACACATGAGTAGAGGTTGAAAAAAACTTTGTCGCATCATAGAAAATTTTAAGAAACTTCATGAAGGCGCGTGCCTTATCCCAATCATCAAAGTTTGGGGGACAAGAACCAGCGCCAAAATACTTAAGATAACTAGGGTCTTCAAAGTCCAGCTTATCAAATGCAACTTGGAAAGGTTCAGCCGACTCCAACATCAGATATGTTGAGTTCCACCTAGTAATAACATCTAGACAAAGACTCTTTCTACATGTTATTCCCGCAAACCCAACACACTCTTTAAACTTGGCTAGTCTTTGAGAGGATGATCTCACAAACCTCACGGCTGTTCGGATTTTAGAAATGACCAATTGGTTGGTTTTCAAACCATCATTCACGACTAAGTTTTGGATATGAGAGCAACACCTAAGGTGCAAATGCTCTCCATCTAAAACCAAACCATTCATGTTATTACAAGCTTCAGCATTAATAATATGGCTAGCTGCCCTTAAAGTATGAACCAAAGTTAAAACAGTTTGAGAAGGGTCATTATTTAACATTTTGGGACAGACTTTAGAATGAGCAATCAGGTTTGTGGTTCCGTGAGATTTAGGGTCACAAAGATACCTTTTGCCACAATAGTTACATGCGGCTGTTACCTCTGGACATTCAGACACGGGCAGTTTTGTGAAGCTTTTCCAAACAGGTGATGTTTTCCGAGGCCCATTAGCTTTAGGCTTCCTCTTCTTTGTTTGCCCAAGTGGATTGACAGCGGGAGTGACTTCAGTTGCATAAAATCAGAACCAAAATAAAAAGTTAGAAAACAAAAGCTAATCTTAAATAACTATCTAAAGAATAAATAAAAATAGAACTAAAATACAAAGTTAGAAAACAAATTGTTTCATTATAATATGAGATATTACTATTGTTAAAACAGGTATTGATGTAGCTTAAAGTTATGCTTTTTTACATATTCGGTTTTTCTGTTCAGCCCTACCACGTTTATTTTCCCTTTCAAATAAAACAGCATTAAAAAAGCATTAAAATAACACAAAAATTAAAATTAAAAATAAAACAGCTTAAAAAAGAACAAAGTTAAAATAAAATCATATATAATTATTGCATTAAAATAAAATTATAAATAGCATAAGAATTAAAATAAATTACTTACCATTTTGGGTTGATTCATTATCCGTATCAATATCAATGTCATCCATCACAAGTGTTTGAATCCTTCAGCTTCTGTGTTTAAATTAAAGATAAATTAATTATTATTTTAGAGAAATAAACCACAAAAATTCATAAATAAAAGTAATCCACAGATTCATAACATGGAAATGAATAAGAACAACAAAAAAAACTGCAACTATAAATGTGAAATCAAGATTCATAACATAGAGGTGTGTCTTCGTTTTCAGTAGGATCTGAAACAAAATAAAAAACCTTGAAACCCTCTAGTTTAACAAAGTAAATAACAAAATTAAACCGTGAAATCTTTCTTCTTATTCATCCTTCAACATTCAGAGTAAAAAATAAATAAGCTTCAACATAAATCCTAAAAATAAAACCTAATTTTACTATGACAAAACAAGAAAAAAGTGAAATAAAAGGATGTTGAAGCTACTGCAAACAGAAGTATAGAAGAAAAACGATGACCACAGTTCACTGTTTTAACAAAAACAAACTAGAAGAATAGATCTGGTTCTTACCAGAGAGATGGTGGGGATGATCGAAAGGTAAGAGAAGAGGGTTTGAGATGATAGGGATATGAGAGATTGAGTGAGATAATAGAGCAATCTATGGTGTTAAGTTTGTGTCTGAATTTGAGATGAGAGAAGAGCATGGATTCATGAAGATGATGTTATGTTAGGGTTTCAATGATTCTGCGTGAGAAAGAAATAGAAACGGCGCACCAAGTTTTTATGTTTCTATATATACTAGGGTTTTCTATTATTATATTATATTATTTTGATACATTAGTATGCATAACCGGTCGGGTTCGGCCATAGCGGTTTGACATTTTCAAAAACCGGGCCCGACCGGTTCAACCCATATGAAGCTGCTTTTGTTGACCCGTGAACCGGTTCACTCAAAAAAAACTGCCCGGTTCGGTTTTTTTGCATTCGGATTCAGCGGGTTCGGCCGGTTTCGGTTTTTTTGCTCAGCCCTAAGATATCCAACATGCCCAACTTGCTCACAACCTTTGAAAACACTTGACTTGAAACTGCTTTAGTTAGAATATCGGCCAATTGATCTTCCGACCGAATCCTAGGTAACTCCAAAGTCTTTTCATCCAATTTATCCTTGATGAAAAATCTGTCTACTTCCACATGCTTGGTACGATCATGTTGAACTGGATTATGAGCTATGTCACATGCAGCCTTATTGTCACAATATAGCAGAATTGGTAGTTTTGGCGGATATCCCAAATCTGAGAGGAGTAGGTTTAACCATAATGCTTCACATAACCCGAGTGCCATTCCTCTAAATTCAGCCTCTGCGCTGGAGCGTGCAACAACATTTTGTTTTTTGCTTCTCCAGGTAACAAGGTTACCTCCTACAAAGGTGAAGTAACCTGAAGTAGATTTTCTATCATCTAAAGATCCAGCCCAATCGGCATCAGTATATACTCTCACATTTTGATTATTTTCATTTTTTGCAAACAAAATACCCTTCCCCGGAGCTGATTTCAAATATCTCAAGATACGCATGACTGCATTCATATGTTTTTCTCCAGGATTGTGCATGAATTGACTTATAACACTCAATGCATAAGCAAGGTCTGGTCTTGTATGTGCTAGATACATTAACCTTCCTACAAGTCTCTGATATCTCCCTTTATCAACTGGAACTTGGTTAGGTTCAACAAACAATTTCAGTCCTCCATCAAGAGGTGTATCGGTTGGTTGACAAGCTGACATACCAGTTTCCTCCAACAAATCTAAAGTATATTTTCTTTGAGACAAAAAAATACCTTTAGATGATCTAGATACTTCAATACCAAGGAAATATTTTAAGGGACCAAGATCTTTCATTTCAAATTCTTTAGATAAGTAGCTTTGAAGGGCTTTTCTTTCTTCATCATCATTCCCAGTAACTACCATGTCATCAACATAAACAATAAGTGCAGTGATTTTACCTTGTTGTTTTTTTATGAATAAAGTGTGGTCTGCATTACTTTGACTATAACCAAACTCTTTCATAGATTTTGTGAACCTTCCAAACCATGCTCTTGGAGATTGTTTTAGCCCATATAATGACTTCTTTAACTTACACACACTTTTATCATATGCTTCTGGTATCTTGCACCCCGGAGGAAGTTCCATGTAGACTTCTTCAAATAATTCTCCGTGAAGAAATGCATTTTTCACATCGAATTGTTGTAATGGCCAATCCTGTTAAGGGTAACTTTATATCGGATTGACCCACCATGAGAATACTGCATAGAATGTTATGAAATGTCATAAGTTATTCTCATAGTGATAAAAGGTGCATTCCATCCTTCGACCTGAAACCACTGTGTACCCTAGATGTAAGAGTGTAATACCTTGTTGCCATTCAAACGTTATCCGTAATTGGATAACTATAAAGTTGGTTGATGGGTATCCCACGAATCATGCTGATGGACATGAGTGACCTAGATGAGATTTGTCCCTCCTACATAACGGGAGATATGTCTATGGGCCCAATATTGAACTAGACAAGGATGACATACTATGCCTTGTGTTCAATATAGACATGAGGACAAAAGGGTAATTATGCACAAGATGTTTATCACAGAAAGGTTAGTCAGATCACATGACATTCTTATAACTTGGGTAACAGTGATGTGTTGCTAGATACCGCTCACTATTTATAATATTAAGATAAATATTATTGCCAACGTTATAAGAACCTACAGGGTCACACACATAAGGACAGTTAAAACGGGAAAAATAAGTAAGACTTATTGCGGGGGTGCAATTAGTGAAAAAACGAATATTGGGCTTAAGAAGTCCAAATTCGTGTGAACTGAAGCTCACATAAGAAACTCTATAAATAGAGCCTTATGAAGTTCAGTCTCTCACACTTTTGGAGAAATTCTGAATTTCTCTAAACCCTAATTCGTATTTGAGAAATTGTGAATTTCTCTAAACCCTAATCCGCTCAAGTTCCCTCATTCTTCATCCAAGAACGGCTAGCACCGAAGGTTGAAGGTTCCTGTTCGTGTGGACGAAGTGGAGGCGCTGCAATTGTGGTGCTCGTGATCGATTGAAGGTTCTTGTTCGTGATCATACGGTGGTTCTTGTTCGTGATCAAAAGACAGTTCGTGTTCGTGATCGAAAGCTCCTTGTTCGCGAAAGAAAGCATCAGTTCTTCAAAGGTAACAATATATTTGACCATAATCTTTCACATGGATCCATTGAAGGAAAATAAAATTTTAAAATCCGCTGCGTTTTATCTTTGATAAACAGTTACGTTTTCCTTCAGTGGTATCAGAGCCACTTGTGAAACCATGGATCGGTTTTGATGTTTGTTACCGTTTATTAATATGATATGATTATGAATCTATATTAATAATAATAAGAACAAGAATTAATAAGATGTGATTGATTAATCTTAATTTATATATGTGATATATAATTCTAATACGACGTTGGTATATGTGATATACCGATTATATTGTTCATTAGAATATTTTGTGATTGACCTGAATAATGGGTGATTGTGAGCATGTGCTTCGGAATCCGATACTGGTGAAACATTCATGAGTCAATCATCTATAATGAACAACAATCTTGAAACGTTTTGATGAATGATTGTTGTATTAGGATTCATAAAAATACAAGTGTTGTATTATTATGGAAACAGAATCGGTTAGGGTTTCAAAATTGTGTCAAACGTTGATACAATTAGGGTTTCGTTAATGAACCGTTCATTACGAAACCTTGAATCGGATTGTTTTGTTAAATCACGTTTCTGTTTAAATTGTTTAAACATTTTAATCGCGTTTCTGTTTAAAGCAAAGGTTGTTTAAATCGCGATTCTGTATAATTGTTTAAATCACGATTCTGTTTAATTGTTTAATCGCGTATATGTTTAAATCGTTTAAACACATCAGAAACTGTTTCTGTTTAATTCGTTTATGTTTAAAATGTTTAAACATATTGGAATTAATTAAATAATAAAGGAATTAAAATTGGCCAAGCCATGTTTCTGTTTATGGTTATCGATTGGTTTGATGTTTCGGAACCGTTTCTGGTGAAGCATCAACATATTGATTATCTTAACAAGAGAAACATGTTACTCGATCACATATTTCATAATGATGCAAGTGTTGTGTCATTATGATTAGGGTTTGTAAAACGTATCAAATGTTGATGCAAAATTAGATGGTAATTCAAAGTGATTTTGACAAATATATTTAATTTTGAAATCGTTTCAAAATTTTAGAAATATCTTTTGAAATTGTTTTAAAAGATAATATTACCAATTTTGGAAAAATATTTTATTCAAAAACGTTTTGATTAAATAAATTACAATATTTGGTAATTGGAGAATTGTCAAAGATTTGATTCTACTTTAAAATAATATTATTTATTTTAGCAAATTTTGATTCGAAAAATTTAATTGTGAATTAAAAGGTTTGAATCAAATTTAATTGCTAACTTTGCGTAGTGTGATCAATCGCCGGATTTTAATTTAATTTATTTAATTATGAGACTTTAATTTTAATAATAATGATAAAAGTGTGTTTATTATTATTTTGTTGTGAGTGATTATGGTCTTAGTCTTATAATTCTATTTATTGGGTTTTTGAAATACGGCCTGCGTGTCGTGCCTCTCTCTCTCAAATTCTATATGTACATTCTCCTCTCATCCACTCCCTCGTATGTAAAACGAGTTTCTCTTATTTGTAATGTAATTAAAATACAAGGAAGTAAGAAGAATCTTGACGCTTGAACAACCCTGGAGGTCTAGCTTGGAGAAGCAAGGTCGTTTCTAGGACTAGTTTAGATTCTCTCATTGGCTTGAGAGAATCACAGCGTTAGGGGCCATAATCATGTCACTTTTATTTTGTTTAATTGTTATGCATGCTTGAATGATTGGAATGCGAATATATATGATATATAAGTCGTGGTGAGATCAAACTAATTAAAAATCCTTCAAATAATATATTAAGTTTTATGCTTTCCAAAGAATAGCACCATTCAAGATCAATATCGATTAATGTAGGTTTTGCCAACGTAAAGTGCATTGTCTATATTGATAAGTTGCGGTGAGATAACCAGTTTATCCGAGGGCTATTATTTGGGTTAACTTAACTAAATAAATATAATTTGATTATATGATATTAGAAGCAAGCGTTGGGTTATTCCATATGATGGATTAAAAATAAAATAAGTGTTATTTACCCAACGGAAAGGATATGAGAGTTGTATGAGATACAATTGGAAAGGAGTTTCCTACCTAAATAAACTAAGTTTTGTGTAATCAGTCCAACGCTGACTTAAAACAAAGTAAAATATGGATCTCATTCTCACTAGAAAATCTTCCAACGGGATTTTCCGAATCATATGCTTGAAGGTCATTTGGTTTGAATAAAATAGTGGGAGCATTTTAATAAAAGTCCGTATTAAAATGATTTAATCATAATACAAAGTTTTACATATCTCTGTAATTAGAATTTTGGAATACAATACAAATTATATTGTCCTTATGAAGGACAAGAATTTCAGAAAAGTGTTTCTGAATTGGTACACAATTGAGAATTGTTCTCAAATGCGAGAAAAACTATGAGTTCTTGAACTATACTCTCTAGCAACCTACTATGACTAGATTCGAGAAGGATGCTTATCAAAAGTATCAAATCAAGTCGAATGTCTAGATATAGAATATTTCATACTTGTAATTTTAAAAAAGAAATGATGTGATCATTAAATCTCAAACAAGTTTTTTATTTTGAAAAGGGATAACAAAGTATGAAAAATAATATATCTCTCAATAGACCAAATCAAGTAACGAACTTGAGTTTCATGATCTTGATAAGATTGTCTATAAAAGGTTGTAATAAGGACCAAATAAAATTTGGACCTTGTATATACATACGAGATGTATATTAACCACCAAACTTTTGATATATTTTGTTTATTTACTTCATTTACATTATTGATAAATATCAGTAAATGTAGATGTATGTGTGTGACACAAATTAGAAATCTTTGAATTTGTCAAAGACTTCAATAATGAAGTAAAACAAAATAACTTACAAAAGTATTAAAGTCATATGAACAAGTCATAATGGTAAATACTTAGTTAAGGAATATAATAACTATTTTATCGCATCATGTTTGACATGATTTGATTTAAGATAGTTTAATTATATGTCGTTGACTCTTTGTTGTAATTTCTCTACTTATAGTTATTCTTCACCCACAACTAGCTATGCCTTTTAAAAGTAATCATAAAGACATCATATTTGATATGAAGGTAAAGTACCTAGTTTGCCTTTATGATAGTTTGGATTGAAAGTTTATCAGATAAATTTTATTCCAAATTGGATGAATGTGGAAGTATCCTAAGGAAACTAAGGGATATTAGTCCTACATCACTCTTCAGGACAAAAGTTGTTTTGTTGCTAGACTGAAGCATTCCTCGAGTGGAAATGTGTCTCTTAAAAGAGTCAGTGGGAGTGATATAGAACTTGAATGATTCAAGTACCACAACATTAATATTTTAAAAGGGAACACAAACTGCTTCCTCAAGGTTGTTGTAGGATCAACCGTTTGAGTTGCACATGCTAGACAAGTCTAACATATCACAAGGCTGGGAAGTATGATTTTATCATGACTTAACAAGGTGATATGGTTTTCATTGAAGATGAATATTTAACTTGTTTAAAAGGTCAAATTCTGAGAAGTGGCTAAATGCCATAGAATCTTATATAGAATCCATGTACACAAACCTTATGTGATAATGGTTATGTCATTAAGATGAGTAAGACTCAGACGATAAAAGTGAGTCTTCTTATAGAAGACTAACATGGATGATATGGAGACTACATTTAAGATGTAATTAATTATTAAAGGTTTCACGCAAAATCAAAATGCAAATTATGATGAAACCATGATCATAGTCTAGTTACAATTGTTATAATACATGTTCTGGCAGATGGATGACAAAGTTCCATTCCTTAATTGGAATGACCTCATATATATGTGTTAGACATATACATAGGGTTTTCTCAATCCAAAGGATGCTTGAAAGGTATACAAATTGTAGCAATCTAATTTTGATTAGATCAAGTTCTCAGAAGTTGAATTATTTGTTCTTATTTATGAAGTTTTATGAAAACGAATTAATAAAGGACAAATATAATTCTTGTGCACACAAGGAGGTTAGTGGGAGTAATTATCTTAATCTGGTATCATGTGTGGATGACATATTAATCATCAAAACATTTTCCTTATACATGTAAGACATGATTAAGGAAATATCTCTTGATGAAATACTTAGGCGAGACTTCCTAAAGAGTTAGGAATCATAATCTATAGAGATAGATTGTTGACGCAACAAATGATTTTATTTGTTCAAAGGACAATGTCACGTCTCATTGGATGAGAAAGAGATACATGAAAAGAATCCACATGCTTTGGCAAATGGATCAGTCATGTACACCATATAATATGTACAACACCAGATACACCATATGCTTATAGCATAATCAGTAAGTACCAAAATTGAATCTAGTGTTTGACACTAATTGACCTTCAAGAATATCCCTAAGTACCTTAAGGGAACTAAGGACTATCTTTTGAAATAGGTAGGTATGGAAAAGATCATTGTAAATAAGTTATAATGAAGTTAGTTTCCAATCCGATACATTGTATTGAAATTCAAATTTATGTCAGATATAAACACTGTAAGCTAATAAGCTTTAGAAAGTGTCTATTTCTATTACAAAGGTCAAGTATTTGATTTGGATCGTTTAGTTCAAGATTGAGCTAAAACTATGTTTCCATCGTTGCAGATTTCATTAATCACATTAGTGATGATAATGATTTAATCTTGCAAACAAAGGAATAGATCTCACCAACGATTCAGATATATATAGACACCTTTCTATTTCGATAGAGATCGAAAGAGTAACTTTGAAAAGATATGTAAGATACCAACATAGGAAATAGTTCCTTATCCACTAATGTAGCATCTTGCTAAGAAGTTGCTCGATGCTCATGCTAACCGATAAATGTTAGATGAACATTTGACTGGCTTTAGTGCTAGTGGGAGATTGTTGGAGTAAGCCCTAAAAGCCAATCTATTTGATAGCGTTTGCTTTTGTATTGTGACATGATTTATACATATTAAATATATATAATAAGGCATTTCTTTATTATGTTTGTTTTCCAAAATAATAAAGTCCCTAGAATAGATTGTTCATGTAATGAAACATTAAGTGAGACTTAATCGTGAGATTACATTAACTTAAGAACACTATTCTTAAAGTATCCGTAGTCAAGCTTTAATATGAAATGGGATAACATTAAAGCATAGAGACTATTATGTTGGTAGACTGATGATCATGTCTCACTGATCATAGATAATGAGTTATCGAGTCTTCACATAGATATAAATGTTAAGGGTAACTTTATATCGGATTGACCCACCATGAGAATACTGCATAGAATGTTATGAAATGTCATAAGTTATTCTCATAGTGATAAAAGGTGCATTCCATCCTTCGACCTGAAACCACTGTGTACCCTAGATGTAAGAGTGTAATACCTTGTTGCCATTCAAACGTTATCCGTAATTGGATAACTATAAAGTTGGTTGATACCCCACGAATCATGCTGATGGACATGAGTGACCTAGATGAGATTTGTCCCTCCTACATAACGGGAGATATGTCTATGGGCCCAATATTGAACTAGACAAGGATGACATACTATGCCTTGTGTTCAATATAGACATGAGGACAAAAGGATAATTATGCACAAGATGTTTATCACAGAAAGGTTAGTCAGATCACATGACATTCTTATAACTTCGGTAACAGTGATGTGTTGCTAGATACCGCTCACTATTTATAATATTAAGATAAATATTATTGCCAACGTTATAAGAACCTACAGGGTCACACACATAAGGACAGTTAAAACGGGAAAAATAAGTAAGACTTATTGCGGGGTGCAATTAGTGAAAAAACGAATATTGGGCTTAAGAAGTCCAAATTCGTGTGAACTGAAGCTCACATAAGAAACTCTATAAATAGAGCCTTATGAAGTTCAGTCTCTCACACTTTTGGAGAAATTCTGAATTTCTCTAAACCCTAATTCGTATTTGAGAAATTGTGAATTTCTCTAAACCCTAATCCGCTCAAGTTCCCTCATTCTTCATCCAAGAACGGCTAGCACCGAAGGTTGAAGGTTCCTGTTCGTGTGGACGAAGTGGAGGCGCTGCAATTGTGGTGCTCGTGATCGATTGAAGGTTCTTGTTCGTGATCATACGGTGGTTCTTGTTCGTGATCAAAAGGCAGTTCGTGTTCGTGATCGAAAGCTCCTTGTTCGCGAAAGAAAGCATCAGTTCTTCAAAGGTAACAATATATTTGACCATAATCTTTCACATGGATCCATTGAAGGAAAATAAAATTTTAAAATCCGCTGCGTTTTATCTTTGATAAACAGTTACGTTTTCCTTCAAATCCAAGTTTGCTGCTAGAGATAACAAAACTCGAATTGTATTGACTTTAGCTACAGGTGCAAATGTATCTGTATAGTCGACTCCGTAGGTTTGGGTGTATCCCTTTGCCACCAACCTCGCTTTGAAGCGTTCTATCGTACCATCTGTATTGTACTTAACTGTATAAACCCATCGACATCCAACTATTTTTTTTCCTGGTGGAATGTCAACAAGTTCCCAAGTATTATTCTTATTTAAAGACTTCATCTCCTCATTCATAGCTGCTCTCCACCTTGGATCTAGTAAGGCTTCCTGCACATTGTTAGGAATAGATACAATAGATAATTGATTTGCAAATGACTGGTTTGATTTTGACAAACGATGGTCAGACACATAATGGTTCATTGGATAACTAGCTTTATTAGAAATTTCAGGTTCATAACTATATTTGGGGATACCTCTATTGTGTCGTGGCGGAAGTTTCTTTCTAGAAGGTTCAGACACTAAATCAAGGGAATCCTCGAATGACGATTGGTTAGGTACGACAATTTCTTGGGTTGGTACATCTTCATTACCTATTACTTCTATTTCTTCTTGAAGAACTTGTGATGTTGTTGATATGTCAGAGAGTAATGGAACCTCTACTCCCATTTCTTGAATATCATCACTACTACCACCCCCCACTTCTTGTGGTGTTAGCTCTATTTCCTCATGTATTTGAATATCATGATCTAGAGTTAGAACTTCCTTTTGTTTTTCCCCCTGAAGGTCTAACTCAAAGGAAAAATACATGGAGTCTTCATGAAAAACAACATCTAATGTAATAAACATTCGCTTACTTGGAGGGTGATAGCATCGGTATCCCTTTTGATGGGCAGCATATCCTAGAAAGACACATCTCAATGCACGAGGAGCTAGTTTGCTACGCTGATGCTTATGAAGGTGCACATATGCAACACAACCGAATACACGAGGAGTCAAGTTTCGGACAGATGGTGCAATAATTGCTTCAACGAGGACTTGTAATGGTGTTTGAAAATCAAGAGTACTAGAGGGAACCCTGTTAATCAAATATACTGCGGAGGTAAGTGCCTCTCCCCAGTAAGACAGAGGCATGTGAGATTCTATCAATAAAGCACGAACAACTTCTAACAAATGACGGTTTTTTCTTTCAGCTACTCCATTTTGTTGAGGAGTGTCAGGACAAGTAGTTTGGTGCACAATTCCTTGTGCTTCCAAGTACTGCCGAAATTCAGAACTTAAATATTCTCCCCCATTGTCACTGCGTAGAACCCGCACCTTGACATTGTATTGTGTACATATCATTTTATGAAATTTTTGAAACAACAAATTAACTTCACTTTTGGATTTCATTAAACATACCCAAGTCATTCTAGTACAATCGTCAATAAATGTAACAAACCATCGTGATCCACCTAAGGTAGCCACCTTCGATGGACCCCAAACATCGGAGTGTAACACGGTGACTTTTTGCAAGTTCACAAATATCACACTTGAAACTTGAAACATCAAAATTTTTAAATAACTTAGGAAGTAATTTTTTAAGGTATCCAAAGGAAGCATGCCCCAAACGTCGATGCCATAGCCAAATCTTTGATTTTCTCCCTTTTTCTTCAAAATTGTCTACTGTCAAGGCTCGTTGTAATTGAGCTGAGCTATGTGACTCCAATTTCAAGTAATACAGCTTCCCTTGTCTAGTACCATAACCAATCGTCTTCTTCGTTTGGATATCCTTAAAAACACAATAATCAGGCCAAAAAATCACAACACAAGATAAAGCAGTGGTAATTTGAGAAACTGACAAAAGGTTATGATCTAAGGACGGGACAACTAAAACAGAATTTAAGTTCAAATTATCAGTAAGAGATAAAGTCCCTTCCCCAATAACAGGTGCTGATGAACCATTAGCAGTGGAAATAAATTTTTGTGAGGATGATGTAAGAGATGAGATTTGTCTAGAATCAAATGTCATATGATCGGTGGCTCCAGAATCAATTATCCATGTACTATTAGAAACAAATGCAACTGAATTTAAAACCTTACCACCATTACCTCTTGTTGCTACAAAAACTGGGCTTTTTCCAGCAACATCTTCATTACCAGTCTTTGTCTCTACAACTGCAGCAGCGGAAGTTTTGTTCGAATGCTTCTTTCGTTGGTCACGATTATGATCCCACCATTCAGGGTATCCTACAAGCTCAAAACAACGATCTCTAATATGACCAGATTGGTCACAATAGGTACACTTAAGGTTGGACTTGGAGGAACCGGTGGGGTTTTTTAAGTAGTTGTTCCTCATCCGATCTTGTTTTTGATAAGAAACATTATGGTTCGTCCTGTCCCTGCTCACCATGGCTGAAGCTTCAGACTTTTCAAGTTCTCCGCTCATTGTTGTTTGTCGAACGAACTCGCGGCGAACCAATGAGTAACATTCTTCTAACTCGGGAACAGGATCTTTGCGCAAAATTTCACCACGGATCTGTTCAAACTCACCATCCAAACCAGCAAGGAAAATGTGCACCCTTTGTCGTTGAATTGACTTGTGATAAGCAGCAACATCCTTTTAGCATTCCATAATCACCTTGTCACGGTGATCCAGTTCGCTGAAAATTTCAATCAATTCTCCATAATAAACAGAAACTGATTTTCCGTTCTGTTTAGAAGAGAAAGCCCTTTGATTCAATGTGAAAACTTGCAATTCATCTGCTCCATCATAAAAGGCTTTTGATAAAGCTTTCCAAATATCTCTCGCGGTTTTTAGGCGAATATATCGCTTCATAATATCTGGAGACATAGACATCAGCAACCACCGTTTAACTTTCTGGTTGTCGGTGTACCACTTCTCGTATCCATCGTCTTTTTCTGTGGGCGGTTGAGTGTTACCACGAACAAACGATAACTTTTCCTTTTCGGCAAGATGCATCTCCATAATCTGAGACCACATATCATAATTCGTTTCATCGAGTATAATCCCTGCATTGAAGGATGAACTCTCTGATTGAATAATAATTGGAGCAGGAGCAGACTTAGTGGTAGAGACTTCATGATTCTTTTTTGGTATTTTATCACCTTCAGAATCTGATTTGCTCATGGCACTAGGTTTAAACCTAGCTCTGGTACCAAGTTTGTTTTGAGAAGAATTTTCTCTCCTGATTTTTTATTGATTTTATTTCATGAATTTGTACAAGGAATATAAAGCCTATAACCACCTAGAGTTACGGCTGTGATTAGGCTAACAAATTTGGAATAAAATAAAACTCTTATTTACACCTTTTCTATTTTATATAAAAATCCCTTAACTTAAGGAACAAGAATAAAACAATATCTTTAACAATATTTTTGTAATGATTTGATAGCACTGAATTAAATTAGTTTATCCTTGAGGAGGCAAATGCAACCCTTAGAGAGGCTGCTGAAATATTTGAAGACATAGTAATGGCGAATTCTGCTGCCCAATGTTTTTCTGATTTAGGAGACTTCGAAAGAGCTGGTATGTGCTTGAGCTTTGGTACCTAAGTGTTAAATTTTGTGTTATTTTACAATAAATATTTAGTAGCATTAGTGTTTTATATGTTTTCTACTAAGAAAACATTTTACAACACAAACAACAAGTTTTGCTATTGAGTATTTCTTATCTAATATAATACTTTAAGTTTTTCGAATTACTTTCAACAATTTTGTGCATGCTCATCATATTTAGATCGAAGTTTTATGCATACAACAAAATAATGAAATGTTGAGTATGGTCACACTTAAGGTGTGTGAGTTTTTCTAGAGTACGAGTCAACTTCTTATCAACCGACTCAACATGCGTCGACTATGTTGGGTTGAAGATAAAATGACAAATAAATATGAAGCAATTAATCTATAAGTGCCTCAATTAAAGAGGAAAAAATTGCATAAGAAGAGTCCAAATTTCAACTCTTACAATTGACTGCGTCAAGATATTAAATTGGCATTGTATATTTGTATCCAAAAAATCCAAAAAATTGCATAAGAACAGTCCAAATTTCAACTCTTACAAATTGCCGAGTCAAATCAAATATAATATAGAAAAATTTGCAGCAAATATAAAACAAAAACTATGAATAGACAGAAAACTGAAGTTTGTGGATGATAAAATTACAAAGATGATATGTACCAAAAAAATAAATAAATTACAAAGATGATATTATGTTAAAAAAAAAGTCCTTATATAAATTGAAGACCTTGTATAAAATCCACGTGTTTGAAATTAATACAAGAAAGATCAAATAAAATTGTAGAATCTAATATACCTTTCTTGAATTTAAACAAGGACTTTTATGTGCGAGACTTTACTTATATCGTAGCCAAATTCTGAATTATCGGAACACATTTTTTTGAGAACAAGATGATTAGTAAAAAAATAAAATAAAGAAGGACTCTTAAATTCTTGAATTTTGAGTGAACTTTTTCACTTTTTGTCACAGGTTTTTTAAGTTGATCAAGTTAAACCTGTCGATTAGTCCAACCAAAATCTACGGTCAATGATAGATAGTATGTGTCCACTATTTCATCAAAAAATTTCAGTGTAAAATATTAAGATACAAAATTTAGAAACTGTAGCTTATTCTTAATATTTCAACCAAATTGTATCCTACAATGGTGTTTGTGTGGTCTCTTGTTTTGTTAGTACAATTTCTTTTCCTTTATTCACTGTTCTCTTTCACATGTACTACTTGTCTTTCTTTCGTTCAACCAATGCAATGTCGCGAAGATGAAAGCTATGCCTTGTTGCAATTTAAGGAACGCTTTGACATCAATAAGTTTGCATCTGTGAATCCTCTCAGTTATCCTAAAACAACATCTTGGAATGGCATTAGATGTGATAAGCACACAAATCGAGTGATTCACGTTGATCTTAGGAGCAGTCAACTCTTCGGTAAAATGGATGCAAATAGCAGTCTTTTTCGCCTTGTACACCTTTGTAGTCTTGATCTTTCTGATAATAACTTCGATTACTCTCAAATCTCGACCAAGATAGGTGAGCTTTCACAACTAAGATATCTGATCCTTTCTCATACTATGTTTTTTGGAGAAGTTCCACCACAAATTTCACAGTTGTCCAAGTTGGTGAATCTTGATCTAGGCTTCAATATTGATATATTAAGTCCTAGAAGTAGTGCGGTTAATCTGTTGCAACTCAAATCGTCTATTCTCGGAAGCATAATTCAAAACTCAACAAAACTTGAGATGCTTCAACTTAGTTATGTGACAATTTCATCTACTTTACCTGACACACTCACAAATTTAACTTTGTTGCAAGCGCTATCTCTTTATAGTTCTGAATTGCACGGTGAATTTCCGGTTGGAGTTTTTCATCTTCCAAAATTGAAAGATTTGGATTTGAGATATAATCCTAATCTCAATGGTAGGTTGCCCGAGTTTCAGTCTAGTTCACTCACCCAGTTAGAACTTGATGACACCGGTTTCTACGGTACACTACCATCATCCATTGGAAAGCTTAGTTCTTTAAAAAAGCTATCAATTTCGGGTTGTCATTTTTATGGTAACATTCCTTCTTCACTTGGTAACCTCACACAACTCATCTATATAAGCCTCGAATACAACAAATTTAGGGGCGACCCTTCTGCATCTCTAGAAAACCGTACCAAAATAAGCAAATTGTATGTTGGTTATAATGAATTTACTATTGAGATTATCTCATGGATAGGTAAGTTTTCATCCATAATTGGCTTAGATATATCCTCAATAAATGTTGGCAGTGAAATCCCATTATTTGTTGCAAATCTCACAAAGCTGCAATATTTAAGTGCACAAAAAAGCAATATAAAGGGTGAAATTCCATCTTGGATAATGAACCTAACCAATTTAGCATACTTGAACCTTGCACAGAATAGTCTTCATGGTGAAATTCCCAACTCTTTGTTTAGACTTGAGAATCTCGAAAGGCTTTCGCTATGCGATAATTTGTTGCATGGAAAGGTAGAACTTGACATGTTTCTCAAGTTAAAGAAGTTGACTGTTCTAAATTTATCATTCAACAAATTTTCATTGCTGGGTGGAAAAAGTTCTTCCAATGTTACCGAGTCTCGAATCCGTGTATTACAATTGGCTTCTTGCAATTTGGTTGAGATCCCGACATTTATAAGAGATCTCAATGATTTGGAATGTCTTATGTTGTCGAACAACAGTATAACAACGCTACCAAATTGGTTGTGGAGAAAAGCAAGTCTAATAAGATTAACTATGTCCTATAATTCACTGACAGGAGAACTAGACTCATCCATATGCAATCTCAAATCACTCGTGCGTCTTGATTTATCGTTCAACAGCTTAAGCGGCAATATTCCCTCATGTCTAGGGAATTTTAGCCAAAATCTAGCAATTCTTATGCTAAAAGAGAACAAATTGTCAGGCCTCATTCCTCAAACATACCCGATGGGAAATTCCCTTCAGATGGTTTGAGTACTTTGATATTAGACATAACAATGTCAATGATTCCAAGAACATTGGTCAATTGTAGATGGCTTGAGTACTTTGATATTAGACATAACAATGTCAATGATTCATTTCCATTTTGGCTAGGAGATTTACCTGAGTTGAAGGTATTGGATTTAAGTAATAACGAATTTTACGGAGACATTAAGTGTTATGGGAACATGACATGCACATTTCCTAAGCTTCACATCATTGACCTTTCACACAATGAGTTCTCTGGTAATTTTCCAACAGAAATGATCCAAAGATGGAAAGCGATGAAAACTTGTAGCACAAGTCAATTACAGTATGAGCAAGAAGCTTTTTACTTCCAATCTTTGAATTTCAAAGGGTATTGGACAGAAACAGACCCTTATTCATTCACAATATCGAACAAAGGACTCGTGATGGTTTATAACAGGCTGCAAGAGTTCTTCAACATGATAGCCATTGATTTTTCAAGCAACAAAATAACCGGAGAGATACCACAAGTCATAGGTGAATTGAAGGGTCTTGTTTCCCTCAACTTATCGAATAATATCCTTAACGGAAACATTCCTTCTTCCTTAGGGAAACTTTCAAACCTCGAATCACTAGACCTTTCTCTCAATAAACTTTCAGGGAAGATTCCACAACAACTGACACAACTCACCTTTCTCGAGTTCTTTAATGTCTCATTCAACAATCTCTCAGGCGCTATACCTCAAAATCAGCAGTTTGCGACGTTCCTAGATAATTCATTTGAGGTGGTAACAAAGGTCTGTGTGGGGATCAGGTGTCACATAAATGCTTAGATCAAACAAGACCTTCATTTTCTTCACCTTCTGCTTCTGATGACGAGGTTGACTCGGGATCTTTATTTGAATTAGATTGGAAAGTAGTTTTGATTGGTTATGGCAGTGGTCTTGTTGTTGGAGTTGCATTGGGAAGCACTTTCTATCACCAGGTACTTGGGTGGCTTAAAAGAGTCTTCTGAGTCGAAAGCAGAAAAACATCATATTAGTGTTTATGAATAAGCTAATTCTACGATAAAAGATAAAATAAAGTCAAATTGTACGTTTATATACAAGAGTAACGCTTATTGTATTAGACGGATACTGCTACTGTAACATAGTAAATATAGTTTTCTATGTTGTGTAGTTGATTCCATCATATAATCCCTTTTATACACCATTAGACAAAAAAGTCAATAATAGACAGAATCTGATTAAACAGTAGAGAATTTTTCTGTATATACTATTACTATACTCCCGCTGAATGTGCTCACCATTTCAAAGTGATAGCTTATCATATAAAATGTGACAAACAAATGCAATAATGGACAAAGAATATTGACCGTCTAACTTAGTTCGAGGTCAGCACATTAAATTAAAATATGTAGCTAACACCGTAAATTAAAATATCTTAAATAACATCACCGGTATGCACCAATTTTTTTTTGCTTAATTATATATTTGGTCTCTTATACGTATTTATTTTATGTTTTAATTTGGTCCCTTACGTTTAATAAGTTTCAAGTTAATCATTTTAGTCAAATTTTGGGTTTAGATCATCTATGTAGCTATCAATTTTGCATACATGCACAATATTGCACAATATAGAAGGGTGTCGCGTGGAAGTTTTAGACGAAATTAGCTCAAAATTTAATAAAAAGGACGAATTTGTGTTGACATCAGTAACTTAAGGGACCAAATTGAAACTTTTAAAACATAGAGGATCAATTTGAAACCTAAAAGATAAAGAACCAAATATGCAATTAAGTTTTTTTTTTTTTTTTTTTTACGGAAGAGTGTTTATAGCATTTTATTAACTAAAACATGTTCAATACAAATTGATACATCAACCAAAATATGAAAACCATCATGGACATATGAATCAACTCCTCACTACATCTCCTCTCGTTTTCTAGCGCATTTTCGAGCATATTCAGTTGGGAAATGAGCATGCATACATATATAAAACAAATCTTCAATACGGTGGCTCGACATGGTTGAAGTAGAAATAGAGAGAAGGGTGAATAAAAGAGTCAATGTGTTTGTGACTTTAGAATAAGTAATGATACTTTGAAATGAGACGTAGAAGGATACTTTTATAGCCAAATTGGTTCTCACTCATTGTGATCTGGCTTACGCAGTTATCTCTTTTGAAATGTTGCATCTTTTTACTATATATGGTAAGTAATTCAACTTTTTTTAAAATGGATATCTTAGCTTATTTGGAATCTCTTGATGCATTGTACCTAGATAATTCCAATTATTATCTTAGCTTTTCCCTATTTACAATTCATGGCTTATATGGTAGATTATTCAATTTTAAAAAAATGCATCTCTTTTACCAATTTTTATATCTTTGCTCATATGAAAAATTGTAGGATATATTATACTTGAATAACTCCAAGTATTTGCAATAATTATGATAATTACGTACAAAAGAGTCCAATACACTAATTTTTAGAACGGTGATATTGTCCTCTATAAATTTTCCCGTCATGCAATGAACAATTTAAAACCCTGTTCAAAATCCTCTAAATGTGAGAAGATAATTTGTCTACTAGTAAAGCAAATCATCAGGGTTCTGCTACTGTATCACTAAATGAAGATTATACCAGAAGATAAAAATACAAGACTATGAAAACTGATAAAAATAAAATTAACTTCATTTCATGATCCTCAAAGGAGGCAGCTCAAACCATATATAAGGCTAGGGTTTGATAGAGTCTGATACTTAATGGACTACATAGACAAATGGGCCTAAGGCCTCTTGAGGGAAAATAAATAACTGATACAAGACAAAATTTTAAGTCTATAGAATATGAAATTCTGGCACGCGAGGGACCAATGTGGTGCACGATGTTGCAACACTGGTCCTCCTGGACACACAATAATAAAACGACATAATTTAAATAGCACAAGTTATTGTTAACCCAGTTCGGTGCAACTCACCTACTCTGGGGGATACCAATCCAGGAAGGAAATCCACTATGGTAAAGTAGTTCAAAGCTCTCCGCAAACGCCCCGTTTACAGCTTATCACCTAGCAACTACTCGTATAGATTTCTACTCAAGAACGTCCTAAGTATGAGACCCCTCTCACTTCCCCTCAACCACACAACCTGTGGATTTTTAATTCTGTTCCTAACAAACAAGTCACACTCTGTGCTTAAAAGCTTAAGAGTGAACACCTTATTCTTAATCAAGTATTAATCGTGATACTCAAAAGAATAACTAGGATCTAAACTAAATCCTAAGCCTAAAACTACTCAATCGCTCTATAGCGTTTGTATCTTCAATGGTTTCATGTGCTCTTCAACGAATGAAGCTTGCTTCTTTATATAGAGTCTTGAATCTCCTTGGCTTCATGAATGATAGGATCGGTTGTTGCAAACTAATCTTTGATTTAAATCTGTTTGCCTAAAAAGATAATTTGTTACACAAACAATTAATATTTGTTTGTTTTATCTTTTTAAATCTTCCGCTTTAGATCAACGATCCTCTTTGACCAAACAAATAATATTGATTTGTTTTTATCCTTTAACAAACAAACAATATTGATTTGTTTTTATCTTTTACCAAACAAATAATATTGATTTGTTTTTATCTTTTACCAAACAAATAATATTTGATTTGTTTTTATCCTTTTAAAACTTCAGCTGTAGATCTTCAATCTTCAGCTAACAAACTTGTTCCTTGTTGAATAAGGAAGCGCAAGTTTGTTTCTTCAATCCTTCAAACATATCCGCGCGCTAGATCAAGATAAGGATAAGACGCGTTATCAGGCCGTGGTTCCTAATGTTACTGCATTGGAACCCACATTTGGCCTCAAACTTATTTTACCAAAAATGAAGCCAATCTTCAAAACTCAACAATCTCCCCCTTTGACAAATTTTTAGGCTAAAATAATCTAGCACCTAGCCACTTGTTATGGGAAGATAAACTCATCAGAGGCCTGCAGCGGATTCTTGTAGTCTTGGCCTCACACACACATGAGAGAAATAAACTCCACAAATCAATCTCTTAGGAAGAAATAAACTTCCTCAGACTGAGAACATAAGTTCTCTCAGAGATCAATCAAGGAAAAATAAATTCCTTTATCAGTTGAGAAAAATAAATTCTCTTAGTGAAGTTCAAAGTCACATTGCAGGATGTGGTGACATTTGACTTCACATTCAGTATGCATATTTTTTTGAGAAAAATAAATTCTCACATGCATACACAACATCTATATATATATATATATATTCTACTCCCCTGTGTTGCTGCCCACTCCATGCATATATATATATATCTCAATCCCCCTAAATCAGTGGCGGAGCCAGAAAAAATATCAAGCCTGAGCACAATTTTAACCGTAATACACAAATGTTGATTGGTATAAGGTTTTTTGGATCGGGGTTTAATCGAATTGGACCGTTTTTAACTAATATATATATATATATATATATATATATATATATATATATATATATAGAAATAAAAACACAAAAGGGTAAGTAAAAAAACAAAAGGGGCTAAAAATAATAAAGTATTGGGGGCTGGGAATTGAACCCAGAACCTCCCCATTATCAACAACAAGCAAGACCAATGGACCAACCTACACATGTTGTTATTAAGTAGCATCAATAATATATGTATTTAAACAAACGTACACTGTTCATCATCTTCAACCTCAAGCTCACCAAAACCTCAAAAATGGTTTTTTTCATTCTTGCACCAAATTTGACATATAAATATACCATTTTACTCAGAATTTCATGAGGGTTATGAATATACACTTAAATTTTATTAACTCTTGCTCAAAAATTAAAATTTTCAAATTTAATTAAGAACCCTAAAAAAATAATAATTGGGGGAGCCTGGGCACGTGCCCAGGCATGCTGGACCTTGGATCCGCCCTTGCCCTAAATATCAGATCAGATACTTTAGGTATATAAACAACCACACATAAATATACTACTCCTATTTGACTTATCAGAGTAATATTGGTCTTCATGTGCTTTCAGAGCTGATTAGAGCTACTTTTCATATGTCATTTTCATAGACATATTATCTATGCTACTGCAGGTGACACCAGATGTGCAACACATTGTGCCCACCATTCATATCAGACCAAAAAAGCTAGGATGTTACTCCCCCTTTTTAGCCATAAAATTTTGACAAATAAAGTCAAATATCCTGCATAGTTAGAATTAACCAGACAATAGCACTATAACAGTAGATAGCAGAGTGCATATTACAGACCATTTAGCACAGATAGTGCATCAAATCCAGGGCGTATCCTACAAAAAGTACATAAAAAAGGTCTGTAAAAATTCCAGGGAGAGTCTTCAAAAGCCTTCACTGTCAGTTTCCACCACTGCATCAGTGTCATACTTTTCTTCCTGATCAGTATCTTCATCATTGCCAGCATTCATATCAGCCTCAAACTCCTCCTCAGCTTGGCTTTCCTCAAGTTCTAGTGCCTTAATCACAGCATCTAGCTTGGACCTGTTCTCCTTTAGCTGGGCAACCATCTGCTTCCTAGTCATCTTCCCTGTCTCAGTAGTAGTCCTGGATGTCCCAACATCAGCTACCACATTCAACCCTTCCAGCATCTTTGCACTGATGCTGAGAGGAGAGTTCCTCTTGCAGGCAATGTCATCTCTAATGACCTCAGGGTGTTGGTTCAGTATTATACCACATATTAAACTAGGAAAAGGTATAGGCCACTTGGCAGCAAAGGTCTTGGCTTCTTTCATTATTCTTTCAAAGATATAGGTTCCAAAGTCATAATCCAGTTTATTACCGATGACATAAATAAACCTAGCCAAACCTGTAGCCACATCAGAAGTGTGGGAAGTAGGTGCCTAATTTGTAGCTCCAATTCTGTGAGAATGGCATACATGGGGGTTAACTTTGTTGCAGACAGCTTCCATTTCCTAGGCCAAACCTTCACTTGATTTCCAGTGATGGCCTTGTACACTTCATTATCATAAACCTCCAGCTCAGGTTGAGGGTCTTCACTTCTGCCAAGGTATTTATTTATCACAATGGGGGAGAAATTCACACACTTGCCTCGAACATATACCTTTTGATACTCCCTGCTCATAGGGTCATCACAATCTTCAGAAATGTTTGCCAAAAATTCCTTAACCAGCTTCTCAAAGCAGTCTCCAAATTCACACACAGTCCTCCTCAGTCCAGCCTTCTTGATCAGGTTCATCACATCCCTGTTCTTCAAGGCATCCTTGCTTAGCTCTCTCTCAAGCCCTAGCCTTCTGTTGTAGTCATAAGGCCATCTTTGCACACAGTAACAGAATGGAATGATATGTTATCCATTGGTGCTTCACCAACATTCTGAGGGATCTTCTTCCCTTTGAACTTCTTTCTCCCAGAGGTTGCATGGGTAAGCGCATTCTAACTCACCTTAGGACTTGCTTTTTCTTCTGAGTCACCAATGTCAGTGACATTGTGCTTCACATCGTAGTCAGAGTCAGACTCAGATGGGGGTGCCTTTCTTTTGAGTGTAGGCTTCTTTGGAGGTGTACTCTTGGGCCTGGTTGGTAGATAACTTACTGGTTTCTTCACAAGAGTCTCTGATGTGCTTGGTGTGCTTGTAGTCATCACAGCCTTAGCACACCTTGTCCTTCTCGCAATACTTTGAGTAGCAGTCCTCTCAGATGGTGGATTCTCTGTACAGGTTTCCACATCCACAAGATTAGGGTTGTCACCTTCATCCTTGTCTCCAGCATTTTCTCTTTCCTTGGGTTCTTCACTCTTTTCTGACTGAGTGTCACCCTTGGAGTCTTCATCAGCAGTCAACTGCTTGTCACCAGACACAGTGGTGTTCTCTGGTGTATCTGGAGCAGTGTCCTGTAGATGTCCTTCTTCCGGAACCAATGTGCCAACATTTGGTTACACATCTGACCCAGTTGCTTGATTGTTCAGATCTTCAAGCACTTGGTCCACAACCTTCTCAGAATCAACATTCTCACTCACTTTTGGCGAGTCTTCAGAGTCCTTAGGGTTTGACTCTTCATTGACCTTGTCAGACCCTTCTTCCTCGTGGGTTGACCTTTCAGCTTCGTCTTCTTCCTGTACAGTCTTTTCAACTTCCATCCTCTCTGAAGTTTCAACATCAACATAAGGCATGGAAAACAACAATAAATTGCAACAAAACAGGGCATTGTCAAATATTACAAACCAATAAAACTTGTTCAAAAGTTAGAACAAAAGCCAACAAATTGTTCGAAAATAAAAGAAAAGAAATTGTTCACATGCAATTTTGCAAGTTTCGGAACTGCCACCTGGTCCACTCACGCGAGAAAGCAGGATTGCATTAATGGTAGTGGATGTTTGTCAGTTGAAAAGACTAATGATGACGACGTCATCGCCGTCTTAGGAAAACGTGTAGACTTTTGCATAAAGTGCATAAATGTTTCAGTCTTAAAATGCCAACTCCTAATTTCAATCGAATCATTTAAATGGAAATTGGCATTTTGGGGGCAATTTGTTATCTCATATTTTTGTTGAAGACAAAATATGAAATAATGATGAATTAATTAATAAATATATTAACAATATATTTAGAAAACTTAGAAAATCTGTTTAAAGATTTTCGATTCGATTTTGACATAAATCGAAATCATTCTGATAATCGAAGGTGTTTTCGATTCTAAAAGAAAAATCTGTATTTTCAAGTGTTTCAATTGGTTCACTCTTACTTCGATTTCGATTTCTAGCAACAGATGCATTGGTTCAAAAACTGAGGACAGCGCATCAGGCACAAGACACGCCTCAACAAATCAAGTAGTAACCGTTATCTAGCAGTTGAGTTCGAAAGTCTATATATATATGTATTTTGTAGTCAAAATCAGCGTCACAAATTCACATACTAAATCCTTATAAAAAACTCAGAGTACCCAAGCGTTCGAGCGAAATGAGCGAAACAAAGGAAACGTATGATTCTGTGTACCATTTCTTATTCCTTGTAAACATTTACGTTTAAACGCAATTCATATTCTAACAATCTTTATTGTCTACTTTAAATAATTCATTCATTCCAATGAATTCTGCATTTGTCTTTTAAATTCATTTAGTTTTTTGCAAAGTTTACTTTTCTGCAAAAAAAATTTCGTTCAAAGCACTTTATTGCATTTTAACTTTCATTTACATGCCTTCAATTTAAGTTTCTTTAACAGAATTTCCAAATCATGAACATTAAATGTTTTCTCATCATAAAATGCACAAACATGTCCCAGGATTTACTAGTTGATCTTACCAGTAAATAAACTAGCGATTGTTTACCAAAATTCAGTGTAAACACTCTCTCACCATGTTAAATATTTATTAATATTATATAACTTGCATATATGAGCGTAGGAAGAAAATCAACAACCACTTCCTATTATTATTCTTATTATTATTATTATTATATATGACTTGCATATATCAGCGTGGAAAGAAAATCAACAAACACTTCCTATTATTATTATGAGTTTAATTGTTGTGCACCGTCGGTGTAAAAGTTTTTTGCACATACATCCAATGATGTGTGGCCACATCATTTAATGAATGTCACACATCATGTATTTTTAATTACCATACATGATGTGTCGATATATTATTGGACGCATGTGTAAAATAATTTTACACTGACGGTGCATATAAATTAAATTCTATTATTATTATATATTATGCATATCTCTCTATCACCAATATCTCTTATATTATAAGGTTGGTCCGTTTTGCTATTCCTAAACCCTAATTTTTAAAATGTTAAAAAATATTTCACCAAAAATCTAACTCACGCCCTTTAAGATATGTTTTGAGCATTTTACCACCACACTAGATCAATCAATTAGATATAATTTTGTAATCAACATCTAATAAATATGAAATTATATATCGCTCTCACCATGTTAAATATTTATTATTATTAACTTCATATTATTACTATTAAAGCTAACCCTAAACCTATTTTTGCCCTCTCTTTTTCATGTGGTCCATTATATTAAAAAAACTAATAACTCTGTTGAATAATTATCATCAATTCAAATATCAAAAGAAACTTCCATAAACAATTGATATCTAGATCAATTTCACTAATATGTATACTAATGAAAAGAATTAAACATAGATGATAATTAAATAATTAATAAAGACGGAATTGCAATAATTAATATAATAATCAATTACATAAAACGAGTAGTTCTAGGGAAGTTCATCCACTCACCCTAACCTAAGGAAATTAGTTACTCATAAGCATAATTATAACAAAAGATTTAAATAATTACACATACAAAATAACCTCGTTAAAGCGCTAGAGTAAGGACTCCCTATGGTGGGGAGTTGCCTTCCCTTGAGACCTCCTTCTCTCCCTCTTGGAGTGATTCCACCTCCTTGAGAGTAGTCTTGTTGTGGAATGAGAGAAATGAAGAGTAGAGGGGGTGGAGAGCTCTATTTACAGTGTTTTTGGAATTGGGCTCCAAGTTTCATCGTGGTACGATGGCTTCAGGATTTGTTTGCTTAATTTTTACGTTTCATGGCAGCTAAGTTTGTTCTCATTGTGGTACGATGGAATCCATCGTAACACGATGATAACTTCAGAATTGAATTTTGTCTTCAACATGAAGTTGTAGCTCTCTGTCTTAGCTTTCCAACGCATGATCACGAGCCTCAATCCGATACTCGTAGCTCCAGTTATGGCATTTTTAATGCACTGCTCGTTTCTTTAGGTTTTGCTCCTTTGGATGCATTTTCTTTGCTTCTTGATCAAGTAACTTAATTCCTTAGGTATTTTCCATGTCTTGGCTATCCAAAGACTACTAATACAACTAAAAACTATCTAAAAACATCATATAAATGCATGTCACCACAACCCCAAACTTAAATCATTGATTGTCCTCAAGTAACATGCCTGTCAAATAAAATCGTCAGTGATTTAACAAATAAATTTAGATGATAGGAATTTCACAACCTTGTATATTTGTCGCTAATGGTACCACCGATCTTCATTGCATCAATCATGCTCAATCAACACTTGGCTCAAGAGACGTCAGTGGTAGCAAGTAGAATAGATTTTCACAAGAGTTCATGATTCAACCTTCTCTCTCTCTCTCTCTCTCTCTCTCTCTCTCTCTCTATCTCTCTCTCTCTCTCTCTCTCTCTCTCTCTCTCTCTCTCTCTCACACACACACACACACACACAATTTCACTCGAATTTGAAAGGTTATCTCTCGATCAATGTGTAACATGCCATTTTACTATAGACTTGATAGAATTCTAAGCAACCAATCAAAGTTAAAACATATACGCATAAATTTGTTGGTTACTCAATTATAATACTTAATTGGTAAAGCTTTGGTAAATGTTAGATATTTTTGGGAAAAGTAGGTTAATTGACGGAGTTAAGTATAGATACTTGTCCTTATGGAGTCCTTTTACCTTGGATACCTTTTTTGATAATAGACACAAGAGAAAATAATTTTCTCATTATCTATCACTGTTTTTACCGGAGTTAAAAATTCGTTAAAAATAATTTTCAGCCACTGAAAAGATTACTGGGTTGAGTCGCGGACTAGGTCGCTCTCTTTAAGACGTTTCGCGGCACTGCCCAAAATTGTGCAAGCAGACTATCAACCACGAAGTCCCTAGAATAAAACAGTTCAGTTACAACTGTATACCGATTTGCTACTGCACGGTAGAAATGAATTTACTTTCTTTACATATTTTTATTTTGACAAAATTTTCTTTACATATTAAACTTATATAAAAAATGCGCTAGAAAGCGAGAGAGAAGATGCAATAAGGAGTTGATTCATATGTCCAAATCAATCATCTTGGACATATGAATCAACTCCTTATTGCATCTCCTCTCGCTTTCTAGCGATTTTCGAGCATGTTCAACCTACTTATATTGAAATTATTTTGATTAATGAAATGTTTTAAGTTTGTGATTGTCAAAAAAAAATTGAACAACTAATTGATCTGGTTTATTATTGTAACAGTAGCCCAATAGCATAGATATGTCAAGCCTTGGTCGTATAATGTTGGAGCAATTAAATGTAGTAGCTTTTTTATATAAAGTGTATACTAATTAATTAATGTGAACATGGAGTTAATGGTAAATTCATGTGGCAAACATGCTAGCTAATAAGCACAATCGAAAATTGAATTAAGATGTTCTCCATTTTTTCTCTATTTTTATCGTAACTAAAATTTTAAGAATATAAATACAATGATGTAACTTTTTGTGGACTCAATAATGTAGTACTCCCTCCGGTCTCAAATATAAGTAACAAAACAAAAAAATTAAAAGTCAAATATAAGCAAAAATCTACTTCAATCATTATGTTTTATGTCATTATTCCAATTTTACCCTTAAATTAAATATTGATTTGACCAATAAATGCAATGTTCTACACTTTACAAGAAGGGTATAATTGAAAATAAAGTATTTTTTTCTCATCAATCAATGCACTTAACCTACTTTCTTAAAGGACTTGTTTTTTTTGAATTTTTGCTTATATATGAGACTAGGGGGAGTATATATTATAAGGTTCATGTTAACTGATGCCTCGAGGGCACTAATTAAGGTTATAAAAGAGATAATTTTTGCATTGAAAATATCACTTTTTATATTTTATTAACAGTGACTACACAAATTTCAATGTACTTTTACTATACTCCCGAGGACACTATAGTAAAGATACATTGAAATTTGTGTAGTCAACACTTGTAAAATATAAAAATTGTTGTTTTAAATACAAATTTTCCTTTTTTTATATCTTTAACTAGTATCCCAAAACACTAGTTAGCCTTTAATGATTTATGTTCCAAGAAGGCGCATGTTTATGAACTTGGTCGAAACTTGTGGACAAAAAACCAACATTTCCAAAAGGTATTGTATATCATATTATGCCTAAAAATATAAAAGATAGTATTCTACAAAAGGATAAAAAAAATTGGTTAAGTATTATAATTGAGTAACCAACAAATTTTATTTTCAAAATTGAGGAATACTTTGCTTATGTTTTTCATAATTAGAAAAGTATTATAATTGAGGAACCAACAATTTTGTTTGCCCTATATATTAATGATGCAAAATATGTTAAGTATATACCAAAATTTGAATGGTGGTGAAAAAAATATGATACAATGATTGCATCAAAATCGACAACCTTCAAAAAGGACAATGATAACAATTAGGCTTAATTGCAATTTCAGTCTCCCTATTTTAACAAATTTTGGATTTTGGTCTCCCTATTTTTAAATAAGCAATTTTGGTCCCCATAATTAAAGAAATTATGGATTTTGGTCCCCCTATTTTAAAATAAGCAATTTGGGTCCCCCTATTTTATCAAATTTTGAAATTAGATTCGTCATTTTTCTCTTAAGGTGATGGGGTACAATTTTAATATGATGTGTCATTTATAAATTTTAAAAAAATAATTTTTATAAAAATAATAATACTTATTTTATTACATTATTTTTATATATCGTGGATTAATTTTTCACATTGACGAATGCTACATCATATTAAAATGTGAAAAATCACCTTGAGAGAAAATAGAGGAGCTTAATTTCAAAATTTTATAGAATAAGGGGACCAAAATTGCTTATTTAGAAATAGGGGGACCAAAATCCAAAATTTATTAAAATAGGGGGATCAAAATTACTTATTTAAAAATAGGGGGACCAAAATCCAAATTTTGTTAAAATAGGGGGACTAAAATTGCAATTACGCCAAGCAAGTATTTCCCCTCATTTTTTCTTTTCAAAGCTATGAAATGTTAATTTCACCCACCTTGTGAATTTTTATAATGACTTACCTCGGTAATTCTTCCTACAAGTAATATTTGTATTTTAATAAAGTAAATTGTTCTTTGTACAAAAAAAAGTTCAATACACATTTTATTTAGATGTGTACGGAACACTTGCTGAGATGGACAATTATAATAGGTTCATAAACATTGCTTATTAATTTTTTTATATTAAATACTATTTGTTTAAATAAAATGTACCGCAATATTCACTTTCTAACAATTGTGTCTCATCAGTCTAAAATTGCGAGAAGTATTTCTATATACAATGTATCGTATAATACTTATAAGATTTATTAAAAAAAACATATATAATACTTATAAGATTTATTAATAAAAAACATATATAATACTTATAAATCAAGTTTAAAATTTCTCCACGCTCAATTTAAAAATAATTTAAAAATAGATGAAACATAATAAATTTTTTGCTCTAAAAGTGGTATTCATTGCTTCAATTTTTAATATCAACAGTAAATATCACTTTTGGGATTGAAACTAGTGCTATATCTCGGAACAAAATATGTGTTTATACACACCCTTAAGTTTTGATGATAACAAAGTATTAAATGGACAATTGATGGTACTAATGTTTAAATTAAGTGCAGGAGAATTCAACGTTTAATCAAGAGCACACTTAATTTAAACTCTGATGAAACCAATGGAAGTCTGAATATTTAAGACTCTGAAAGAGTTCAGATGCTACAACGTGGTCAGAAGCTATACAAAGTTCAGAAGCTCAAGGTAGATCAGAACGTCTGAAAGCTGTTCAGGGACTCAGAGTAGTTCAGAAGCTCAAGGATGTTCAGAGGCCTACAAGAGTTAAGAGGCTGTCTGATAGTCATAAGTCATTCAGAGGATGAAGGCGTTCAGAATCTGAATTACTAAAGACTATCAGAGGCCAACTATTCAAAGACAAATCAGACTCCAAGTAATCAAAGGTTCATCAGAAGCAAAGGGAATTCCCAGTCATCAGAGGGCTACATCAACTACAACTTATCAAGCCTGATGACTTGTTCTAAGGTCAACTAAAATGCAACGGTCACAAAGGATGTGATCCCTCTCTCTAGGAGCTAGTTGTACCTTATAACTGTACCATTGGACAGACAACAAAGGTGAAGCTTCTCTGCAAAGGAAGACGTGGCTTTACTCAACGGATCCTTCATGTCTACAGCTGTCCAAGTTGCAACGGGAATTTCTCCAACGTCTCAATGTCTTTCTCAACTCATATAAATATGTCAAAGAAAGAATTGAAGACTAGCGCTCAACATTAGAAAAATCTCTCAAGAAAGTGAGCATTTGAATTGTAATAGATAATATCTCTCAAATGAAGTGAGCATAGAAACTAGCTTAGAGCCTCTGAAGTTATTATGTTTTGTAATAAGTTTTAAGCTCTTAAGTTAGTAGTAAGTCTTCTGCTTAGTGTAGAAGCAAGAAAGTCTTCTGCTTAGTGTAGAAGCACGTAAGTCTCAGTCTTAGTGATTAGAGCAGTGAAGTCTTGAGCCTGAGTGCTTGAGCAAGGAAGTCTCTGATCTTGTGTGATCAGAGCAAGGAAGTCTCTCTATCTTGTGTGACTTAGAGCAGGAAGTCTCAAGCTTGTGTGCTTGAGCAAGGAAGTCTTTGATCTTGTGTGATCAAAGCAAGGAAGTCTCTATATGTCTTGTGTGACTAAGAGCAGGAAGTCTTGAGCTTGTGTGCTTGAGCAACTATTGTAATCCGTGTGATTATAGTGGAAATCTCTTGGAAACAAGGGGACTGAAGTACTCTCAATTTGTGAGGGGAACTAGTATAAATTGTTGTGTGTTCTTCTCTCTCTCACTCTCTCATTTACTCCTTCATCATTCATAACGCCATAAGTTAATTGTGTGAATAATCCGCTGTGCTTTAAAGACTCTGAAAAGATTTAAACATCTTGGAAAGTTTTTAAATATCCAAAACACAATTCAACCCCCCTTCTTGTGTTTTCTCCACGCACCTTCACTATATATACCCGTGCAATCGCATGGGTCTCGCCTTCCGCGCATTGTATTTATGTGAGTTAGCAAATTTGTGTAAGAAATGTTTTTCATAATTAGAAAAGTATTATAATTGAGGAACCAAAATCACCATTTTTATGCTAAATTTCATATTTGAAACCAAAATTGCAACAAAAGTGATTATTGTGGAAATAAAATCGCGATTTTAGTAAAAGAGGGAATAGTTTTGTGAGCGTGATAAAATACAAGGTCAAAAAAATACAACTAAGTCAATAAAAAATATAATACTTTTTAAAATAAAATCAATCAATTCAAGATAATAAACTATATAATAGATCAAGAAGAATGCATATTAATTTTTATAATTATTAAAATTTGACACAATATCATATGTTTCCAAGAAATGCTTACCATCATAAATCACATTCGTCAGAGATTTGTTCCACGCATTATAAATCACAATAGATAAGGCGTAGAAGTACGAGACATCGTCGATGATTTTCATTCGATCAAGCCAGAAATGATAATCCACTTGCATGAATCAAGTATTGTCGCCTTATTATAGATCTGGTAGATAGAAAACAACAAAAAACAAATTAATTAACAAAAACAAAAGATACAATCATTTGCAAAATAAGATGAATGCCCTTAAATCGAACATATTATTAGAATTTATTTGACTAAAATGAAATCACAAAAAATAAATCCCGCTTACATAACAATATCAATTCACAATAAGGTTGCCGCTTGTATTGTGAAAGTGAACCTAAGCGCACAAATTTATAAGGAGTTTGCACGAGGATGTTTTGGTATTAGGTTATGTTTTTCAATTATCTAATGTCAAGGTCGGCCCAACATATATTGAAGCCCGAGGTAAATAATAAAATGAGGCATTTTTTTAATTTAATAGTTATATTTTTGTAAAATTATTATAATTTATTTAACATTTATTTTTTTGGGCTCTTTAACATCCCAAATTATATATTTAATTATTGGACGGTTGCTCTTCACACTCTCATGTATTGTTCAAACTATAAAAAGTATTATTTGAAGATATCTTTTGGTAGAATTTGCACCACCCAAAGATATCTTCGGGTTGATAGGGGAACACAAGAGATTTCAATCAATTGAAAGGCAACAATGATACAAAATTTACAATGCAAATGAAAAAATGGGTGAAACACAAAAAAAAGTTGAGAACGTTAACCTCATAAAAACAAAATTAAATTAAATTTATAAAATTATCCTTTAGTTTAAAATTAATTTAAACTAGTGAGTTCACAAATTAATTTATTTTAAATTAGAATGAAGATCCAAAATAGTCTTCCACAAAAATATCGAGACCCAAGTCGGTCCCTTAAAATAAAAAAAACACTCATTTTATAGTCCCGAGGACACTTATTTTAAGTCGTTAAGTAAACTATCATTTTAAGAATTGGATTCTTTTTGCTTATGTGGAACTTTTGTCATCCACATGGCATACACCACACTGCCTATGTAACATGTGAAAGAATGAAAGGTCATTTTAGTCCGTAATAATATTCTAAAGCAACTACGAAACAAACACAACCTAGCAACTCTAATCCAATCATAACAACTAGAAAAAAAAACCTTATTTTCCAGATGGAGCACATTCCAAAACCAAATACTCTTTTGAGAGATTTTTTTTTTACGCCCGTCTTGCTTCTCGGACGTCCTGCTAGTTTTAATTATTTTATTCTTCTATTTAAGTAATGAATGTTATAAAAATAAGAAATTTTAGAATTTTTTTGAAACCACCGTCCGCTACCTGACAGCGCCCGCTACTTAATTAGCAGGCCAATCAGTGGTCAAGTCTTCTACATCAGTCAAAGGTCTGTCATGTGGCCAATTTTGATGGGCCACTTGTGCAGCTGACAGTGACACCTCTAAAATATGCATGGTTTTTGTAGTTATTGTACTTAATAAACTTTGCTTATTGTTAAAGTTATTGGAACTATCTCACTACATTTCCCTTGTTTTGCATTTGTAGGTCTAAATTGAACTGGTTGTTCAAAAATGATTTGTCTTAGCTCTTCGTGATTCGGCTGAAGTGAATACAAGACGATGTTGTTGAGATATTGATGAGTTGATTTCTTGGGATCAGACGGGGGGAAATGTACCTGCAAGATTGTTAGCACTCCGACGCTTAAGTCAGTATTTGAATGAGATAAAATAGAGTGAGTAATTGGAGGCGCATATATTTTATACCTATGGATTGATGTATAAATGTTTATATATAGGAGAATATTAGGGTTTTACAGTATAGTGGGGTCCTCCATGTGCAGGGGATCAACCACGTATAACACCTGTATTGTCCTTTGTATGGGAACACGTTGGGAAATTTGGGCGTTTGGCCTCTGTCTGTGTTGTTGTTTGGGTTCTGTGGTCGTTGTGCAACGTGATTGTCTTTATCCCATTGAGATGAGTCTTCATGTATGTTGGGATTTTAGCCGATACAGAACAGTTGCCCCCCATAGTCTTTGCTACGGGGATAGTAAAGAGTTGAATAGTCATCTGTTGTCGCTCCTAATTCGGTGCTTTATCATGACATATAATTCCTATAGATATTTCGGAGAAAATATAAGTATAAAATCTTTGAGTTAATCTTTGATCATGGATGTAAACAAAATTCATAGATGAAAGCGGAACACTTATCTTTATTAGCTGAAAATGGAAGTTATCTTCGTTCTTAATGCTGGAGTGGTATTTTAACTCCTAGAGAATGTTAAGGGTAAGAAAAACATATAACGGATTATAAAATAAAAAGGAAAATGAAACGAAAGCTGCTGGGCGAGAATACTTATTTGGGCCTTGGTGAGGTCGTGCTGCTCTGAGGCGGGGGTCTCTGCCGTTGTAGGGAGTTGACTTGATTCAATTGGTTCCGTGGTGGAACTTTATTTCTTCGTGCTCGACATTTTCATTCATACCTAAGAGTAATTATTTTTTGAAAATGAAGCATTATTCCTTTATGGTTTTTATCTCTCGTCGTGGAGGGTAGTACCGGGAATGAGCTATGTCCGTAGTGCTGTAAAGTTTCAAAGCTTCAGCTTTACGGAGATGTATTTGTGTGCGCGCGCCGTTCGTGATGATGACGGTTTTGAGCGTTTGGGAGTTTCGTTGTGCTTTGTCTTTCATCCTTGTGCTTTTGGCATCTTGGATAAAGTATAAAACTATGCTTTTTGGTACATTTTTGTGCCAAAAATCTTACTGAACAACAAAGTTTAAAACAATTTTTTTTTGGAAAAACTAAAAGAAAGTGGGCTAGCCCGAAAGTCCAAAGCCCGCATCGGGCCAGACTCGGGCCATAATTTTTCGGACACATTTTTCATCTGGGCATTTTAGTTCGGTGTAGCCCGAAGCCTGCTCGGACTGGCCCGAAACGGGTCGAATAGCCCTTTTGACATCTCTACCCTAACTGCTCACATTTACGTCATGTTTCATTCATACACTACTTAGATGTTTAATTACAAACTAGTAGTCATCATTTATTTTCATACCTACTAGACATATACTCCCTTTTGTTTAGTTAGTATTATAAGCAAAAATTTAAAGATTTACTTCCGTATACCATCCTAATCCTATACTTTATAGGGTCTTGCTAACGAGTGCCCTGAGACACTCTTTAAGCATTCTATTTAAAGAAATTTTTTATTTAAAAAGTTAAACATCACAATTTCCAATCATTGACTTTACACATTTCCATAATTTTCATATTAATATCTTTGGGCTTTTGTTTTTGTATAAAATGAAAACTAAATAATGTAAAATATTCATATTATCGATATTTAGGGGATCTTTCAATTGAAAAGATCTCCTCCTTTATGCTTATTTTTATTTACAAAATAGAGAACGATGTAAACCCCTAAAATTTTATATATAGTATAGGGGGTATTAGCTAGTTAACTAACAAACACAATTCTATACTCAAGTAGCGAACAATGTGAAATTCTAAACATTTTATGTATAGAGTGTGTTAGCTAGTTAAGTAACAAACACATTTCTCTACTTAAGAAATGAATGATGTTTATCCAAAATTTCTCATTTTTACAATGTCCGCTACTTTAAGTAGCCAGAATGAGTAAAATTGAAAACATAGGAGCGCATGAGTAGAATGGGGGCGCGTAAGGAAATACTCCTAACTTTTAATCTTGAAGCCCAATCCAATTTCTTTTGAAGACCCCATCATCATTAACATCTCCATGAAAACAACAAAGTTACAGAATTGCCCTCATCTTTGTATCATCAGAAACAAGTCCGAATCACAGCACTGAATTCAACTGATCGTGAAAACCAAAAGCTGACCGGAAAAAGCAGCCGGAGTTAATCGTCGACCGCCATAAACAGTAAGGGATTCCTTCTTTTTTTCCTTTCTTATACTCTTCTTTTCGGATTTTCTTCCCTCTCTGTAGCGCGTGCGATTTGCATCCGCGATAGCTGTTCTTGCAAAATTCAACGCACCATAGAAATTGCGTCGTAGAAGAGCTTCCTCGATTGCTTGCTAAATTGGCATGATTGATAATATAGATTAAATTTTTTTATGTTTATATATTGAATTCTGTTCACCAATACTTGATAGATTGTTTCATTTTCAGAACATTGCATCAGGGTTTTGTCGTTACTCATTGTTTCATTTTCAGAAAATTGCATTAGGGTTTTGTTGTTACTCACCGTGATCACTGCCACAATCAAATTTCAAAACTGACGTGGCTTCTTATGAAATTAGAATTTAAAATTGGTCTATGGTTCAGCTGAATGGATTCAAATAGCTTAGTTGCTTACTCTATGCCGAAAATTCAATTTTTTGTTAGTAGAATATGGGTAAAGGTAGGGTTTTAAATATTGGTCATGGTAACTGTTGCGGCTGTATTGATATTGTGGAGAATTGTGGTCAAAATCAGCCAATGAAACCTCAGTTCTGGTCACATTGCTGTTTTAGCAACATAGAAAACTGATATATTTCAGTCCAGATTGCGGTGAAAGATTACAATTGATGATAAACCCCATTTCTTGTATGCATCGTTGCTTCTGCTTCCTCTAATAGTCCGATGTGTCCATTTTCGTAATCTATCTGATGGAATTGATTAATGTGTTGTAAATTGTTTAACAAATTCTATCGATGGGCCAATATTAATGTTATGCTCATTTAGGCACTTCCTTTTCCAAGTTTAATAGTTTTTTTTGTTGCCTTTATTACTTAACTGGAGCTTATTTGAACGATAGTTATGATACATTCATTGCTGGTTTTTTTAGTTTTTATGTTCATAGGGTTTTAGTTTTAGTATCGGTTTGAGTTTAGTATAGTTTATTATAATAAAGGGTTTGTTTTATGCAGAAATGTAAATGTTAAAGTGATGTGTTATTATGTTAATACTTTCTTTTTATGAACTTATAAGGATGTTGTGTCAAAGCACGCTAAGGCAACTAGTTTACTTCTCTCTGTACTGTTTTGTCTTTTGTTCCCTTTATTATCTTTGCACGCAACATACAAAAAAGAATGATTTTTGTGTGCAGTCAACTTCAAATAGTAAGCAAATATTGAGATGGATCATCAATTTGTCGCTGTCTTATTAATCAGTAACCAATTTGTGTGAATGGCATTAGCGGCACCATTAGCCTTAGCCAGTGATAATGTGATGATATACCACCAGAGTGAACTTGATAGGAACTTGCAAATGAGCTTGACTTCAACTCAATCTGCTCTATTCAATGCTTGTAGTTGCTTATTTTAAGTAGAAATGTAGTTTTGGTAATCATTCTTGGTATGATTATATTTATTACTTTCATTGTCAAGGACTTCAAATGCTTTTCACATAATAAACGTGATCAGCAATCGGACCACCCATAGGATTCTCTGTCTTGTGCAGATGGCTTCTGCAAAAATGATTTGTAAAACGGTCAGCTGAAAATATAATCTCAACTCAAAGGAATATTTAGTTCATCTTCACAAAAATACAAAGGCAATTGTTTCTTTCCTAAAATGAAAATACAACAAAATAAGGGTGGTTGCATCAATATTATACACCATAATAAAATCAGAACCAAAACAACTGATTCACATCCTCATTTTCATGGTGCTGGATTTGCTTTATACTTTGGAGTCTGTTAACAGGGCAATTGGTCAAATAAGAACCAAAGAATCAAGCAGTTTTTTGAAATGTTTTAACCTGTTCATAGACCAGTTTAACAAACCAGTTCAGAGCCAAGTTTGGTTTGGGAATTTAAATCTGCTTCAACGATTCAAAGAATCCTTTCAGTTCGGATCATGGTGTAGCAAAACTAGTTCAGTTTGATTCAACTGGACTGGTTTCTGGTTAGGTTTAGTTTCTTTGTTGAATTGATCCATGAACACTCTCTCATTGTCTGAAGATTTCCTTCACCTTTGCATCCATCAGTTTGATGTAGTTCTTTTATTAGGAAGGTTATATTTCAATTTCTTTTTTAAATACAAAAGGAGTATATATATTTAAATGCCAATGGTTATTAATTTTGTACATACACTTTTCTTACTATAATCAAGTTTTTTTCATGTCGTTTTAGCAAGGTTTTGCATCACTTGAACATTTTTTACATCCAACAAGTCATGCGATTTTGAATTCCTTTCAGCTCATTGAAGACTTCTAATAATATACTTGTGCTAAGTATGCTCCCAATATTTTGTTGAATTTGTTTCTGCTGTCTAATATTGTGAATGCTAACAGTCATCTGTGTTTTTTGTTGTCAACAGGAAGCAAAAACAATACAAATCCATATGGAATTAGCGGACAGAGCAGTTGGATTTCTATTGTCTTTTATAAGCTTATCGATATTCACTTATTATACTTTCTGGGTTATCATCCTGGTTAGTAACTTGCCAAGCATTTTAAAAAATGTATTATGGCTACCTGATTTTAACTTCCTACTAAGTTTATTGATCTTTTGCTCTTTCAGCCCTTTGTAGATGGTGATCATTTCGTACACAAATATTTCTTACCCCAAGAATATGCCATATTAATACCTGTTTCTGCTGGTGTTGCTCTTCTTTGCCTCTTATGCATATTTATTGGGTTCGTGATGCTCAAATCCAAGAAGAAGAAGGCATAATGTATGTTGTCTTTTTTTGTTGCACAATTTATTTTGATGTTTTGAAACAAGTGTTTTCCAGCATTTTATACCAGAATATAACTTTGCATGTCCCTAGTGTCAGGAATTGGCAATCACATTACCTTTTTCTTGCGGGGCTGGGGGGAGATTCGTTGTCCTTTATGTAGTAACTACTATCTAGCACACAAACAAGGACTTTGATCTTCTCCTTTTCCTCTCTCATTTTTCGCATTTTTGTTAGAAAAGATATACAGACAAACAATTATTTCCTCAATTTTGATTTTGTGTACAAGGGTCAACATAATTGTTTTTGTGTCACGTTCTCTCCTACATGAAAGTGAAAACGAGAGGATCTAAATCTCTCAATTAATGACACCAAACATTTTGTTTATTCAATTCGGTTTAGTACCACTTTTTATAGTGAAATTAAAATATTGTGTTTTTGGCATGTCCCATTTTATTTACAACATAATATTATGTATGTAAATATATTCCATATGTTTTTTTTTTGAACAATATATTCTTCAGAAGATTTTTCTGTGGACACAACATTATGTTGAATCTAATTTGATGGCAAATATGCTGTTAAAAACATAGCTGTTAGCCAGTTTTTTAATCATAATGTCTCGGCACCAATCCTCCTCCTTTTCCTTTGGATTGACACATGCTATTTTGATGTTTTCCATTTTCCCACACTAATAAAAAGAAAAGTTAACACCTCCAATTCTTAAAATTTCAAAGCAAGTTATGTATTTTTCTTGTGATAAAGGAAATGCTAATAACTCCGATTCTTATAACTAGATTGTGCACTAGGGTATGAAAAAACGTACAAAATTAATATTCTAATTGAAACCTAAGTAGCTCCTAGAACTGAGCTTTTGGCGAGTATGGTTGGATTCAGACCCAAATATCCTGATCTGAATTAAACCGAAGAGCCTAGAAATAGAACCATTTTGTAGTTGTAGCTAGCATTTTTGGAACTTTAGTAGGATGTGTTTTTTATTATTATATTTCCTTTTTGCCGTTGCATTTTTTTTTAAAACTATGATACAATTATATATGACTTTTTTGCCCCTAATATTTTTGGCAAGATTTGCCACTGTTGATAAGGAACAACATGTGTGTGTGTCTGTCTGCATAGATTATAACATTGGAATTGAAATTACAATTATATGTTACTTGAATGTGTTGTAGATTCAATTATAGATTATTTTCAAAACATATGCAAGAGATGTATGTCAGGCTCCGCCACTGCAGTAGCAAATTAATCAATCTTTAACTGAATAAATAGAAAATTACTTGGATGAAATGACAGTAAATTCATATTGAATCACTTTCTTTTGTGATTCTATAATGTTTTCACTCAAACGAAGTGAAGTCTTTTGGTCTTGTGGGTTACTAGACCTCTTAAACTTTTTGGTCTTTCCAACCATGGTTATGGTTTGGTATAGAAACGTAGAAGAATGTGTGTTTTGTGAAACAACAATTAATCTTAGCCATGATGTGCAGGCCATATCCTTCTAAATGCTTATCCGCTTAGTCAGCTAGTAGCTGCATTTGAGCGATATATCCTAGCCATGATGTGTCCGAATAGGAGTCGTTGGAGAGTCATCCTTGGAAAATTTCTCATCTCACCCCCCTCATGTCTCTTTCACCCCCTATACCCCCTCCAAAAAAAAATCGAGTTCTAGTACCCGAACTTTTTTCAGTGTAAAGCTAGAACAAACATGACTGAGGCCCAAAATGTCTATGATGGTACAATGACATTCATTTATGATGTGATGACGTTTATTAGGCCACATTTAATATACTTGTTAGCAAAAATATGTATAATAAGTGTTGTCGCGTCATAAATAATTAGACCACACCATAAAAAATTACCCTAAACCAAGATGAATGACCAAAACTATGAAGAAAGTTAATTTGAGGGGAAAAAAACCAGTTTATAAAATACGAGACAACAAATAAATATTATGAAAATCGGAGATAAAAAATGCATCTAATTTATTTAGTTTTACTGTATATTCTTCCATTTGATATTCTAAATGAGATAAAGTTATTTCTTTATATTCCCTAAGAAAAACAATTTTTTAAATGCTAAATGAGATAAAGTCATTTCTTCATATTTGCCTAAGAAAAACAAATTTTAAAAACCCACAGCATTCATGACTTCTATCAAACAAAAATTCAGTATAATTATTTGTTTGATAATTTTACATAGATTAAGAAGTGTAATCCAAGTTTGGTTGTCTAGGGAAAAAGCAAAAGTTTAGCTGACAATACATCTTATGCATTCATAATTTTTATTTTTATTTTTGAACTAGCATTCATAAAATTTAAATAAATAGATTCTTGACTTAATTACACATTTGGCTTCTAAATTTTACAATTGTCCATTTATAATTAGGGCTGGAGGAGTACATTACATGTGAATTGTGATATATACATTATACATACACAGTTTCAGCAACAAAAGAATAATGTGTGTATATATATATATATATATGTATATATATATATATATATATATATATAAAATGTGATGTCTTTAATAACTTAATTAATTATGCTTACTGAGACGATTAAAATGACATTTAACCATATTATGCAAAGTAACATATGAATCAATAAAAATAAGTATTTTTTAATAACAAAAATATATTATAAAATTGAAACAAAAGAGTACAACCAAGTACTTGGATTTATACAACTAAGAGGCCAAAATAGATATATTATGTAATTCAAGCTTCTTTTAAGAAAGGGGAATGTAATTTGCTCAAAAACAAAAGGTAGGGCTTCGGCTTCCGTCTACCAGACACACTCCCAAGTCCCCAAGTCGATAAGAGGAAGACGAAATCATAAAAGATGGCTCAACCATGAAGAGCAAAAAAGAAATGTCTCAAGTAACATCAATTAACCTTCTTTGTCAGCCTTAAAAACTGCTATCAACCTAAACACATAAAATTACCTCTTGCGGTCTTACTGTTCATCGTTTAGAGCCGCCCGATATTAGTTCTACAGCCCCCAGTTAAAGACCGAGAAAGCCTTCACTAAAGCATAACTAAACCCAAACTTGGATGACTTACTCAGAGTATTATATGATTTTGAACTAATTTTTGTTCATAGGTTACCGAGATAAGAATAGTTACGGTAGAGTCTATAAATTCTAACACAACTAGTAAAAAAATGCTGAAATTATTAGGTTGAATACTATGATTGAGATTTAAACCCCAACTTACTCACTTATGTGTTTGAGTTTATTGTATCTGTCATTTCGTCTACCTTAAAAAAATTACTGTAGAAAGAATTCTCGTATTGTTTGCTACATTGACAAAATGCACTAACACAACTATAACTAGAAAATAGTTTATGTTAATGAAAAAAAAACTAGAAAATAGCAAATTAATTAAATTAGAGTTATAGTTAGATGACCCACATGTATGTGTGGTCTCCAATTACAAGTTACAGGCAGCCACGATAGAGCAACAGATAATGCACAAAGCATATTTTAAACAAATCTATTAATAAAGTCGAGTTAAAAAACTACATTAATTAATACAGTCAACTAAGAATAATAATTTAATTAAGATTTTTTTATAATTTTAAGAGTGAAGACCCATTTTGGTCCCTCACAAAAACCACAGAATCCGAATTAGTCCCCGACAAAAAAAAAGTCCATATTTAATCCCTAACAAAATTAAACCGGGACATGTTAGTCCTTCGTTATTATTTTTTTTAATCCGGTCTTTTTTTCTTACATTTGAACCGTGACTGGACTGCCATGTGTATTATTTATGCCACGTGTATTATTTACAAACATAAGGGACATTTAGGTCCCTACATTATTTTATTTTGGAACAATTTGATCCCCATATTTTTAAAAAAAAAAATACTAAAATTAGACAATATTCATAGACAATATTTTTAAAATTTTAAGGGATCAAATCATCGAATTGACACCTATTTTTGCCCTGAACAAAAACTACAAAACTAAAATTAATCTCTAAAATTTTAAGGGATCAAATCATCGAATCTCCGGTACGTTGTATGCCGTCTTCTCCGGTTGAATCATTTGACATGAATATCACCATAAAAAATTGATCTTGTTGGAAAAGAAAGAGTGTTGCCGTGTGGGAGGAGAAAAACCAAAGACTGAAAGCCTAAAACTAGAAAACCCTAGTATTCTTTCTTTTTATTTTGTGAAAGAGAAAAACACGTATTGTTTTTTCTTTTCAAATCAGGGACTAAGTTTTTTTTTTTGACGGAAAATCAGGGACTAAGTTGTTCCTTAAGAATATTAAAATAATACACATGGCAGTCTAGTCACGGTTCAAGAGTAGAAAAAAAAATCATATTAAAAAAAATAATAACGAAGGACTAACATGGCCCGGTTTAATTTTGTTAGGGACTAAATAGGGCCTTTATTTTTGTCGGGGACTAATTTGGGTTTTGTAGTTTTTGTGAGGGACCAAAATGGGTCTTCACTCTAAATTATATTTAAAGAATTGTAGATAGTTTATGTAACAATTAATAAAAATTAGTCACGTTACCAAATTTATAAATAGGATAAAAATTAATTTGTATAAATTTACGGTCTAATTCTAATTAATTATTGAATAAATTACTCATTTTAAAATCCACTTAGGTTGGTCTGGTGGTATTGACTTGAGATTTTAAAGTGTACTCCTCTTAAAGTTTCAGATTCAATTTTCTCTGGTGTCAATTTGGATTGGCAAATTTAACTTGTTAAAATAAACAAAGAGTAAGAAACCGATAATCTTACTTTGCTCCTCTATTTCACTTGCAAACAAAGGATCTCATCTAGGCGAATAGATAAATTGCCAATTTTATCCTCAAATTAAAATTATGAAAATAGAATAAGTTAGACTATGCTGCTGATCAGTTAGCAAGAGCGGCCTATTCCATAACTAGTTGCCATATTTTTTAAACGATTCCTTATTGTATTAAACAATATTTGATTATTGAAATTAATTAAGTTTATTATTGTAAAAATAAAAATAAAAACTTGAGACCTAGTACACTCTAAAAAACCACAAGCTAAATAATAATTAATATTAAATAAATTAACTAATTGAGTTTAAATTGTTTAATAACATTAACTTTTAAATTAACCGGGTGAATTGGGTGAGTTTGACTTTGTTTAATTTCCTATCCTCTATTTGTTGTTCATTTATGAGAGAGATAAACACAAATAAAAAGCTTATGAAACATATTATTGAAATCCACTCATTAAATGAATATCACCAATATATCTTTTGTGTGAGTTTGGGTTCCTCCATTTATTATTCATCCATTTATCTTCCATTTAGAAAGAGATAGACACAAATAAAAATTAGTGGGACCTACTAATTAGTGGGACCTATGAAGCACGAACTCTGACACGGACACCGCGACACGACACGGACACGGACACCGCGACACCGCTAACGTAAAAAATATAGGACACCAACACCGCTACATATTTATAAAATATATAAATTTAGAATCAAAATATATACATGTAAATCTAAGTTGAGGAAGTTATTTCTTAAAAAAAAAAAAAATTAAACAAAGTACGATAATATTTTACCTTTATTTATCTATCTACTTTTGAAAAAACTAAAAATATTGTAATCAAAATATAATATTTTCAATACTTTTTTGATCAATGATGTTATTTCGACACATCTCTAACTCTTATAGGTATGTTTAATATGTGTCTACGAAGAGTATAAACAAAGAAAAAATTATTTTTTTGGGGACACTTGTCTGACACGTGTGTACGAGTGTCTTACAGGTGTCGAACACCGATCAAAGAAGTGTCGAAGTAAAGAAAAAATTGAATTTTTTCGGACACCGATTTGAGCTATCCGACATATTTACACAATCAAATAAAAGCATCAAATTAAAAATATTACAATTATAATGACTAAAATTGGTTGGACCTCGCTTAGTTAACATGTTTGCACATCAAATTGATGAATAGAAGCATACCAAATTGAGTGATTAAGGAGAGTAATAGTCTCTTATAAGAGAACATTGCAACACTATAGTATAGTTTGTTTCAAAAATAACTCGATCAAGGTTTAGCTTAATTATAAGAGTTTATACTTGTGACCTCAATGTATTGAGTTGAGATTCTTTTTCCTCCATTTCCAGTTTTTAATTAAAAATTAAAAAAGGTGACAACATAAAAAGTTAAAATCATTGTTCTAAATTCAACAAACTATTTAAAATTACCACTCAGTTTTATAGACAAAAGTTCTGATAATTTAAAGTTCCAACAAAAAATATTTGTCAAACATAAAATCTATATTCCGTTCATCTGAGTAATTCGTTCTAAATATTGAGCTCAAAAAATCATTCCATGCCGCATCATTGTAAATAAATAGAACAATTGAAACAAAATTTCAGATTGTATTACAATTATTATTACCTGCAAATAGATAGAATCAATATATCGATTTAAGTCCATGAATTATCAAAAGCAGCAGAAGTAATCGCTTGAGCAAACTCCTGAAAATTGATCATCCCGTCACCATCTGTATCAGCTTCCTTTATCATTCCGGTCAATTCCTCCGCCGTCAAAGCATGTCCTAATTTCGCCATAGAATGAGCCAATTCCGCGGCCGTTATGAATCCATTTCCATCCCGATCAAACATATCAAACAGCTGTCGAAGTTGCTCCTCCGTGTACGGAGACTTTGCAGGCAAAAGCTCCGGTGCAACCAACGAAACGAACTCCGAGAATTCAATGAGTCCGTTGCTGTTTGTGTCTGCTCTTTGTATGAATATTTCTAATTGTTCAGCGCTTGGTTTTAAACCAAGCGATCGGAGAAGAGAATTTAGTTCCAGTTGCGTTAGGGTTCCGTCGTTGTTTCGATCAAATGATCGAAAGATTTCGCGTAATTCGGCTATTTGTTCGTCGTCCAATTTCACTTGGTTGTGCTTCTTGTTCATTTCTTCTGTTACAAGAAAAGAGTGTGAAACGGTGTCGTATTTGGTATAAGAGAGTGTTGTTTGAAAGAGAGAAAAGAAAGAAAGGTTATTGATTGTGTTTGTGTGAAGTTCCGAATTTGTAGTGGTTTACTCAAATGTAGGATCTGTTTTGAATTTTCCAAAGAATGGTTAAGAGATTGAATTTTAGTAATGAATTATTATGAATATAGATGGGGAAGGTGAACTTTTTTATTTTATTTTTTATATGCATGTTTATCAAAATAATTGAGGATTTTCTGAGTCAAACTTATGTGAAAAAAGTAGTTTGTTTATGAAAAAGCATTCATATTATGACAGACTTAGTCTATGGAACCTTTTCTCCTTTTTGACTTTCAATATCATTTATTTCCTCATCTCCAACCAATTACATCTCCAATTAAGACAAGAGTGAATTTTGAAAAATGAGACAATGAGTGACTCAGTTGACTGTTTTACGCATGTCAATATATAATTTTGACGATTAATATATTTAATTGTATGATAGTAAAAATTATAAAAAGTTTATATTTTAAATTTACTCATCGAAACGAATCCATTAACATCTTATATGCTAATGTTTATTTTTATTTATTAGTAGAAAAATATGGTCAAACCAAAATATATGAATAATACACAATAGTCAACCGAGTCACTCAACTTCAGACGGAGGGAGTATTGTGTAACATTGTCTTTTTTAGTTATTTATTAGTAGAAAAATATGGTCAAACCAAAATATATAAATAGTACGCAATAGTTAATTGAGTCACTCAATTTGGGACGGAGGGAGTATTGTATAACATTGTCTCTATTTAGTAGGGATATTGTATGAAATTTTATTTTTAGAAAATGAGATATAAATCGGCTAGAACATCCTAAATATATTAAAAGCAAATAGAGTATAACAACATATTAAGAGACATAAATTAAACTATGTGTACGGGTACGAAATCAAATAGCAAAATAAGGTGGTGTGTGGACCTTCACTACTCACACTATTACCCTCTTCAATCTTTAGTTTAGGTACCCCCTCTTACTGCATCTTCAGCTATAACTTTCTTCATGCTTCTCAGATTTAGATGACCCATCTTTTGATGCCATAACTTGACTTCATCTTCTCTAGTTATGAGCGAAGTAGAGAGTTGAACATTCTCTTCAGGTACCCATAAGTAGCAGTTATCCTTTGATCTAACGCCTTTCATAATAGGTTCATCATGCTCATTTGAGACAGTGCATTCAGACTTAGTAAAATTCACTTTCATCCCTTGATCACATAACTGGCTGATGCTTATAAGGTTGGTTGTCAACCCTTCCACCAAAAGAACATCCTCAAGTTTCGGGATACCAATGGTTGTGAGTCTTCCTAAGCCTTTGATCCGACCTTTGGCTCCATCTCCAAAAGTGACATAGCCAGTAGCATAAGCTTTAACATCAGTTAGAAAACTTCCAACTCCTGTCATGTGTCTGGAGCAGCCACTATCAAAGTACCAGTCATTTCTGGAGGAGGCTCTTAATGAAGTATGAACTATGTGAGCAACATCATTTGCCTTTGGTTTCTATTCCTTCTTGGCATTACTAGGAACAGATTCAATCTTAGGATGATTAAACCTTTTTGGGAATCCATACAGCCTAAAACAGAAGGGTCTGATGTGCCCTTTTCTCCCAGAATTGTGACAGATCCAGCCTTTAGATTTAGAACTAGGTTTCGCAGACTGATGTTGTTGGGGATGATGTGGCATCTGTCTGGTTTCAGTAGGGTCATAGTCCTCATTAGCAAGAACAAAGGTGCTTGTAGAAGCAATTTTTTTCTTTTTGGGATAAGTATATTCAACTTCAATCCCCTTTGGCTTTCCAGGAACTTGCCCCTCAACAAGTATGTATAATCTCTCTATTCCATTATTCAGCAGCCTAAATTATTTATTCAAATTAGTCAGCTTATAGTTCAACTTGGTTACCTCACCATTAAGAGCTGATGTCTGAGACAGATGCTTCGCCTTTTCAGTTCGCAGCTGAGCATTGAGTTCTGATATTTGTGATAGATGTTTCACTTTCTCAGCTTGTAACTGGTCTATAAGAGTTTGCTGTTGTTGACACACTTCTTCACTCATATGGCACAATTCTTTATAGGATGTAGCTAACTCATCAAATGCCAGTTCTTCATCATCAGATTCAGAACCAATGATTCCAGTGAGGGCAGTAATGTGATTTGCAGATTCGGAGTACACATCATCGTCAGAATCATCCTCATCAGACCAAGTAACAGTCATTCCCTTCTTTTGTTTCTTCAAGAAGGTCGCACATTCAGTTCTGATGTGTCCATAACCCTCGCATTCATGGAACTAAACACCTTTCCCAGTCATAGCCTTTAGCATTTGTCCTAGGTCTTCCGTCCATCTTCTTAAGTATCTTATTGAATTGTCTCCCAAGAAGTACCATAGCTTTAGATAGACTCTCATCAAATTCTTGAACATTCTTTACTTCTTCATTTTCAGAAGTACTAGAGGTAAAGGCTATACTCTTCTTTTTCTTTTCAGCTTTTTTTTTAGCAGCCAATTCATATGTTTGTAATGATCCAACAAGATTCTCAAGCTTCATAGAGGATATATCATGCATTTCTTCTATAGCTGTCACTTTCATATCAAACATCTTAGGAAGGGATCTAAGCATTTTCCTTACCATTCTTTCCTCACTTAACTTATCTCCTAAGACATCAAAGTTGTTAGCATACTCCAAGATGGTCATGTGGAAGTCATGCACAGATTCATCGTCACTCATCAAGAGATTCTCAAACTTAACAGTCAGAAGCTGTAGCCTTGAGTTTTTCACCTTGGCAGTACCTTCATGTGTAGTCATTAAGATTTCCCATGCATCCTTGGCGACAGTACATTGCTTGATCATACGAAATATGTTTTTGTCCACCCCATTGAACAAAGCATTGTGTGCCTTGGAATTTCTATGTGCAAGTTCATCCTCCTCTTTAGACCACTCCTCTTATGGTTTCAATTCTCCTGTGGTCTCCCCATCTTTGTCACGAACTAATGGATGCTCCCATCCTTTCATAACTGCATTTCATGATTTCTTATCAAGGGATTTTATGAAGGCCACCATCCTGGAGGTCTGTTGACAAAACCACCTTCCTTGTCCATTATGCCAGAAAGTAACTTCCCTGGTCCTCACCCACACAGAACAGGGTGCCTACTCTGATGCCAATTAAAATTTTGGCACCTACTGGGGACAGATGTTAAGACAGAAGGTATAGTACTTGTCGTATGTAACCAGTTGTAATGCTAAGACTAATGCTATAACGTGTGTCCACAGTAGCAATAAATGAACAATGAGAACAACAGACAGAAAACGTAAATAACAGAGTATTGTTAACCCAGTTCAGCGTAAACAACAACCTACTCTAGGGCTACCAAGCCAGGAAGGAATCCACTATAATAGATCTAGATCTAAGCCATCAGCAAACATACAAGTTTATGACATCGTCTTATCTCCTAGACTCTACTCGTGCTAACTCAACCTAGGAACTCCTAAGTTTGAGACCCCGTCTCACTTCCTTACAAACAATCACCTCGTGACTGTAACAACAATACTGTAGGTGTTTTGTATGTTGGCCTCATTTTGCAAAAACAAGTTCTAGCAAGATGTTGGACCAGATGTCGTAGCATGTGGGTACATCATCTGTCTTGGCGGTAATCCTCGCCTTATTTGTTCGTCATATCTTTGAAGATTCGCCTAAGCAATATTTTCGCCTTTCTTGTGTACCAAGACGCACGTTTTTATTGAGGTTTTATAAGGCGGCTGCACCAAGTTATATTTTCATAATATACTACGCCATTTATGGAAACAAGAGATTTGATTCAAGAATATTTGTGCTGAACTTCTCAATATACCAGCTGTATTTGAAGGCCCAAATCCAGTTGGGTATAGGTTATAAATAGAATCTTTGTAACCTAGTTTTGTAACAAGCCAACAATGTAATATTATTAGGGCTTAGTCGTGTAGCCACTCTCTAGGAGAGTTGGTGTAAAGTGAACCACTCAGATTGTGAGATGGTCACTGTGTAATCACTCAGAAATCTGTAGGTAATGAGTGAGTATTGTCATTGGAGGAAGCTTGTATGAAACTCCAAGTTGTGTGCTTAGTCAAGAGTCTTGGCTACGTATTTGTCATGGAAGTGTGTCTTCCAATTTGTTCAAAGTGTTGTTAAAATCCTTGCGGGTTAGTAAGGTAGTAGGGAAGTGAGATGTGATCTCATATCTAGGAGTTCCTAGGTAGAAGTTGCATGGGTAGTGTCTAAGTGATAAGTGTAAGCGAGGAGTTTAACTTTGAATTGGAACTACTGAAGTGGATTTCCTTCTTGGATTGGTATCCCCCAGAGTAGGTGAGTTGCGCCGAACTGGGTTAACAACATATTGTATTCTTTATTTTCTACAATTTATTTTTTCCTTGTATGTTTTGTTCTGTACTGGTACGAGATGCTGAAACATTTGTCTTAGCATCACGTTATTATAAGACAAGTGCGACAACTTTGTATACGGCATCTGTCAGCACTGCGCCATAATTTCAATTGGTATTAGAGCAGGCATCCTGTTTTGTATCTGGGTGAGATCCAGGGAAGATACTTTCTGGCACTATGGACAAGGTAGAAGGAGATAAAGTGGAAGAAGATGATGTGTAGTATGTGTGTTGTGTTGCTTGTGATGTATGTGTTGAAGGGGAGGTATAGTTTATCATGTTATGCATATAGTGAGGGGGATATGTGTTTTTTTCTCTATGTACAATATGCATGTATGTATTCAGGGGGAGTAAAAATACTTTTTCTCTCTGTCATGATAATGATGTGGCATATGCTATACCTTCTGTAGTATGTGTAGTATGCTTGTTTGTTTGTATGCAGAGCTTGAGGGGGTGTAAGTATCTAGTGTTTTTGTGTATGCTCTGATATGTTAAGGGGGAGTAATCTCTGCTGTGTAATATGCCTGAACTCAGAGGGAGTAGTATAATTTTTTTGTGATGCATGTTGTGTGTGACAGATGCCATTATAAATGCTAAGGCATCTCGACTGTGTTAAAGGAATCCACTTTTACTTGATATATGAGAATTTATTTTTCTCAATGGTGTAGAAATTTATTTTCCCTATGGTGATTCATGTATGTGGGAATTTATTTTTCCCTGGTGCAATTGTATGGCGCTTACGTGTGTGCTTTTTATGTGAGAGTTTATTTCTCTCCTATCCTGTATTCTATGAGGCTAGTTGTTTGTTTCCGCTGTTGAATGCCTTTGATGCTGCATGTTCGCTATTTCTCTCTTGACGATCTATTTTTGAAAATAGCATGCCAATGTATTATCTTCGTTCTTAGTTGTGTGTCTGCGTTGACTTGAAGGAATGTATGTACTGCATCCCTCCAGAACTTGTCTTAGCTTGTTTTAGCCAAAATTTTCCAAAGGGGGAGATTGTTGGTGTTTTGTATGTTGGCCTCATTTTGCAAAAACAAGTTCTAGCAAGATGTTGGACCAGATGTCGTAGCATGTGGGTACATTATCTGTCTTGGTGGTAATCCTCGCCTTATTTGTGCGTCATATCTTTGAAGATTCGCCTAAGCAATATTTTCTCCTTTCTTGTGTACCAAGACGCACGTTTTTATTGAGGTTTTATAAGGCGGTTGCACCAAGTTATATTTTCATAATATGCTACGCCATTTATGGAAACAAGAGATTTGATTCAAGAATATTTGTGCTGGACTTCTCAATATACCAGCTGTATTTGAAGGCCCAAATCCAGTTGGGTATAGGTTATAAATAGGATCTTTGTAACCTAGTTTTGTAACAAGCCAACAATGTAATATTATTAGGGCTTAGTCGTGTAGCCACTCTCTAGGAGAGTTGGTGTAAAGTGAACCACTCAGATTGTGAGATGGTCACTGTGTAATCACTCAGAAATCTGTAGGTAATGAGTGAGTATTGTCATTGGAGGAAGCTTGTAAGCAACTCCAAGTTGTGTGCTTAGTCAAGAGTCTTGGCTACGTATTTGTCATGGAAGCGTGTCTTCCAATTTGTTCACACTGTTGATAAAATCCTTGCGGGTTAGTAAAGTGATAGGGAAGTGAGATGTGATCTCATATCTAGGAGTTCCTAGGTAGAAGTTGCATGGGTAGTGTCTAAGTGATAAGTGTAAGCGAGGAGTTTAACTTTGAATTGGAACTACTGAAGTGGATTTCCTTCCTTGATTGGTATCCCCAGAGTATGTGAGTTGCACCGAACTGGGTTAACAACATACTATGTTCTTTAATTTCTACAATTTATTTTTACCTTGTATGTTTTGTTCTGTACTGGTATAAACCCGAACCCAAAGGTTGTTCGGGTGGTAAAACAAAACCCACACCCGTTGGGTTCGGGTTTTTCCACCCGAAGTAAAATATCTACTAAAAGAAAAAAAATGTAATTTTTCATATTCAACCAAAATGAAGTAATAATAATTTTCCATATTCAACCAAAATAAAATATCAATAGGCTTAGAAATCAATCAAATTAAATAAATAAGTTTCACCTCACATGATACAAAATAAATAAATAGTTTGGTATATAAACTAAGGGATAATTAAGTAGTTTAATATATAAGCGGGTGTGGTTTCGGGTTTCGGGTGCGGGTTTGATTGATCCCAAACCCGCACCCGTGGAATCGGGTGGCACCCGAACCCAAACCCAGTCAACTCGGGTTTTACCCGTTGACTCGGGTTTGGGTTCGGGCGGGGCCGTGAATTTAGACTTAATTGTCATCCCTAGTCCTCACGATGTCTAGCTGTGCCGTCACCACATCATGAATAAGTGGTTCAAATCTTCATTGTCTCCACAACCCACTAAGCAAAGAAGTAATTCATTATGTTAGTATTAGGTTCTATTTGGTAAAAAATAGCAAATAACTGATAAGATATTTTATAGTGAATGAGCTTGTAGCGGATAGCTTATAAGTTAGTTTTTAGCTTATAGCGAATAAGCTAACTGATTAAATTTGCGGTGTTTGATAATATTAGCGGTTGAACTAGTTTATAAGTATGAAATGACATGAAAAAGATATGTTTAATTAATATTTAATTTTTTTCAAGAAAGATAATAAGAGTAAGATTAGATGAAAAAATGATAAGTTATAAACTCATAAAATACTTGAAATAACGTTTGAAAAATAAGCTATAAGTTAGTAAAATAAGCTATAAGCTCTTTTTTAAAAAATTGTTACCAAACAGAGCTTTTAGCTTATAAGCTATTAGCTTATTGGTCTTCCCAAACAGAGCCTTAGTACGTACTCCCTCCGTTCCAAAATAAGTGATCTATTTTTGACTTTGAGTATTATTCATATGATTTACTTTGACTATATTTTTCTACTAATATATATATGCAAATATTAACATATGAGATGTTGGTTGATTTGTCTCGATGAGTATTTTCAAAATATATAATTTCTATAATTTTTAATAAAATATAATTTAAGATATTAACAATTAAAGTTGTACATTGGCAAACGTGACAGTGGTTAACTAGATCACTTATTTTGGGACGCGGGGAGTAACTTATATATCTCCCAACATTCTCCACGCAAAAAGAGAAACTTTCAATAGGAAGAGTTTGTTTCAAATAAGATCACAATGAGTAGACAAATCCCTTGGCTCCATATGAGTCACTTACAGAGTATCCAGAACCTGCTTCAGCCATCCACTCCCAAGCATTTTTTGGATGACAAATTGTTAGTATATTTACAATGTTATTTAGTTTTTCTCCTTGTCAGGACTCGAACTATGGACCTCCAACTCCTTAACCTTTAGTTCAACTAATATAATCAATTGAGCTACTCATCTCACACATCCACTCTCAAGCATCTGACTTGTTTTCCTACAAAACAATATTAGCTAAAACATCCCTACACTCTTGATCAGTGCATTTTAATGCACTTTTTAATCACTCTGTGCTATGGCAATTTTATGACTTCTCCTGCTAATTTGGTATTTTTATCATGTTTTGTATTTAGAGTCTAGTTTTGCTATTATTTATGTTTTGCTATTTATTTTCGTAATAAACAGTAATTTGACACCTTCTGATTGTGCAGACCATAACTTGAGCTACGAATATCGGATTGAGGCGCGGGAAGATGCGTTGGAAAGCTAAGAGAAAGAGCTACAACTTTCATGTTGAAGCCGAAAGCCAATTTGGAGCGCAAATAAGTCAAATAATTACGTTTATGTCCCAGACGTGATTTAAATTACCAATTTCCAGCACAACTTATATTTTTCGGCCCGATTCTTTTAAGGCCCATTTTCCATGTAATATAAAAGCTAAAAACTCAGACTAGGGTTTCATATTGAGTATCCACGAAATTAGAAAACAAAAGGCGGCTGCCGCCTTCATGGAGAACTAAATTCGTAGGTTGATTTGTTGGTATACGGAAACTTTGTTTATGAGTTCCTGAGGTTCGAATTCTAATTATAATTTCGTTTACATGTCTATGCTATCTTATATCAATTCATGCCTCTTTATTCAGTATGAATTTCATTGCTAATGATGCTTAATTATTTTGTGATGAGTTTATACCGTTGAGATTATTCGAATTAGTTTTCCGCTTGTTTAAATTAATTTGAATAGAATTGATATAAGCTTTTGCGCTTAGCAAAAGGGCTGGCCGATTTTTGTAATGATGTCAACCGTGTTCTAAGGCGCTTGTTCATTGCTCATGGTTGGTTGAACACATTCTTTGCTTAATTGAATGAATTTCTACGAACCTGGTTATCGCTTGTTTAATTAGTTTAGTAACCAGCCAAGCATAGATTAGAAATTCAATTAATTAAAGACGTGATTCATTGGTTTTAGGAAAACTTTGTTCATTACATGTCCATCATAGGTCACTGATATATTAATTCATTCAAAGGTCTATGCTTGGCTGGTTACTAAACTAATTAAACAAGCGATAACCAGGTTCGTAGAAATTCATTCAATTAAGCAAAGAATGTGTTCAACTCTCCCAACAGCTCCTCCACTCCCACGAAAAAATGTCTACGCCATCTTCAACCAAGACCTTCTACGTCCCAACCCAATCTAGACTCAAATAAAAAAAGGACCAAATCTCTGCTTCAACAGTCCTCCCTCTAACTAAACCATCTCCCGAAGTTCACATCATTCCATTTACTAGTTAAACCGCTAATTTTATCAAACACTTCAATTTGGGGATTAACCATCAGCTATCAACTAGCTTATCGGTCAACTGTTATTTTAACCAAACAGAACCATAAAAATAAAGACCAAAAATTGTGACGGAAAATATTTGGGGATCAAAAGTTGTTTTTTTTAGAGAGACCTAAAACAAAATTTAGAGTAGATATAGAGATAAAAAAAATTATTTAACTCTAACAGAATAGTTAATTCAAGCTTCTATTTTTAAGATGGTGTAGGTTGTGCCTCTAATCAAATACATTTGTGTTGATGGGTTAAAATAGTTTTACTTATATACAGTTTTCATCTCTCTATTTTACAAAATTCACATATTGTGGATTTTGATCTCCAATTTTTTTTCTGCAATTTTGTTCTCTCATTTTAAAAATTGAAGACATTTGATTCTCTTTATATTGTTTTCTTTCAATTTTGATGATGTGGTGCTTCATTAAATGACGTGGCACTAAATATTTTGTTCATGTGATTGCCGCATCAAATTTGATCTCTATTCTAATAATATTTGTGTACTCGTCAAACGAAAAAAAAAAATGGATGGGGGCTTCATGCATGTCAGCATGTGTGTACCTGATGATATCTATTTATTTTGTAATTTGGGTAAGTTTTAAATTGTATATTGTATATTACAGTATTAAAAAAACATAGAGATAGAGATAGATATATCACCAAGGGACGGATTTACATTATTTAATTTTGGTAAGAAAAAATTTATTCTAATTTGTCTAATAGTTAATACAATAGATTTTCTTAGAATCTAAGGAAAAACACATAAACAAATAAGTATAGATAGTATCTATTAGATACCAATTACGCAAGCTCCTCAATTGTGCAATCTTGTTGATTTCTTCTTCATTAAGGCAAATGTGGTAGCTTTCTTCTACTCAAATTGAAGCCTAACAACGTTCCTCTCAGTGCAATATATATGCATAAAAGAGATTTGTGTGTGTGTGTGTGTGTGAATGTTGATTGTTACATCCAAGTTAACCAAAACACAAGCTTGTAGTTCGCTGCAATATATATGAAGCAAGTGAAGCTTTGAGCTTAATTTCCACAAGCACTGCCTCCTACAGGTTTCATTTTCTTTCCAATTCTTTCTAATTATGGGCTTTGGCCCAAAATGGCATAAGCTTATTTGATTTTTTTTGGGGGGTTAAGTAAGCTTATTTGATTCTATATAGTATAATAATTAATTATGCACTTTTATCAATATATGCACTATATATACTAGTAGTATATTCCCTCTCGTTTTAATTATAAGAAAAAATTCATTTTTTAGATACATTTAAAGTTTGATGTATTTAGACTATAATATAGACTAAATACATTAAATTTTTAATATATTTAAAAAGTGAATTTTTTCTTATAATTAAAATCAGGGGGAGGACAATTTTAAAATATTATCAAATTTATTATTACTAAAGTATAAACTAATTTTCAAAATATAATAATTATATTGTAGGTTAAATATGATTTTAGTTCCTATAAAAATTTGTCTTCAAATAATTTTAGTTTTACAATATTTTCAGTTTACTCTTTTACTATCAAGTCAACTTATGCGCATGATTCAAATTTTCAAATAATTTGCTATGGGCATGTTTCTAACACTACAAAATCTATTTTCAAAAAAATCTAAACCTTAAATTTTGAGTTAATAATCTATCCACCAACTGCCCATGCATGTAGACGTGAAGAGACGTCCCTAGTTATTTTATTTTTTTAACAATTTTATTTTTTGTTTAATTGCAGTTTCAGAAGTTCATATACATACTGAACATTTCTTTCTAGCATTGATTTCTCAAGCCAATTATGTCAAGACGAGGTTCAAGGGGGAAAAAGGTTCCATTGTTCAAGCTTTTCTCATTTGCTGATTTCTATGATTATGTCTTGATGGCCGTTGGATCTATTGGTGCATGCATTCATGGTGCATCTGTGCCTATTTTCTTTATCTTCTTTGGAAAAATTATTAATGTCATAGGTTTGGCTTACCTTTATCCTAAAGAAGCTACTCACCAAGTTGCCAAGGTTTGTTTTTCCTTCTAAAAAATAAATAAATAATTAAGTTACTCAGAACTTTCATGTGTTGTCCTCTTCCCTTGTGTTTTCCATGGAGTATGTTAAGTTTTTTACCCAAATGAGATAATGCCATAATAGTTTACTTACTACAAAAAAATGGGGTAACGTATTTAACACTTTTATAGAATTTCATCATTAAAAAGTGTTAAAAAACAAATGGGCTTAGATTAAAATGTCCAACAAAAAAATTAGGGTGTGCCTCCCTCAAAAGTCACAACCCTTAGATTAATATTGATTCATCACATAATAAATATCTCACATTTGCACAAAATATAATCTTAAAAAAATTTCATTTTATCTTTCCAACATAACATTTTCTTTAATAAACCAAAGAACATATTAAAAACGACAAAATGTGCCAAAAAGAGTTACATTAAAAAAAGAGAGCAACTAGGAAGCCTTAAAAAAAAGTAAAAACTCAAAAACTAAAAATGTCCAAGCAAGCAGAAGAGTTCATCTTGATGTGTCTCAATATATATAACATATCAAATGATTTTCAATTTCTTTAATAAAATTATAAATGATTTATATGAAATAAATTTTCAATCTAACGGTAAATTTTGTAATCGTTTATAATGTTATTTATAACTTGTGCATCATGCACCACTTGAGTCATATGCTAGACATGGCACGTGTTATACTAGTACTATATATTTTCTACAATTTATTATAAATATTCTATTGAAATATTAATTAATTCTGTCTAAAGAAAAAATTATGAAAATAATATCAATTATCAACAACTTTAATACCACAACTGACATTGTTAATTATCGTAATTTACTTAAAAGAGTCCGATACTTAAGGATGGAGGTATTATACTTGCAATTTTTTTGTTGAATTTTGTGTATCTAAGAGTATTAATTCCATTGGTGGTATATGGTGAAATAAAATGAAATAAAATAAAATGGAATAACATCATTTTTAAAATCTACCTTCTATTTAGTAAAAAAAAAACATGTAAAATAAAAATATTTTTAATATTATACCGGTTTGTGTTTGTGATTGTGCAGTATGCGTTGGATTTCCTGTATCTAAGTATAGTAATATTGTTTTCATCATGGGCAGGTATGAATTTATTAGAAAACTTTAAATATATAGTAACTACTTGATCAAGTAAAGATATATATTTGAATAATAAATGTTGATTGAAATGAATCCCCATGCAGAGGTAGCTTGTTGGATGCATACTGGGGAACGTCAAGTAGCAAAGATGAGAATGGCATATTTAAGGTCAATGTTGAATCAAGATATAACTCTTTTTGATGCTGAATCATCAACAGGAGATGTTATTTCTTCTATTACAACTGATATCATTGTTGTTCAGGAAGCATTATCTGAGAAGGTATGTGAGTCACGTTTTCCTTAATTGTATTGGAATTGCAAGTGCATCAACAAATTTGAGATCAAGAAAACAAAAATTTGCCCAAACAAAACAAAAATAATATAATCATCTTAAACTATTTAGTCAATTTTTTAAAAAAACTAGAACTTTTGATCTGTGCTCCTAATGAGTCGTAAAATGAAAAATAAGATATAAATTTGTTAACACTAACATATATATATAAAAAAGTCGAGTAACATTAAATATTACAAAATTATATTAAATTGATTGATCTAGTCTAGTAGCAAATTGCACAAAATAAATCTTAAAGGTTGTGGGTTCGATTTTTGGTGAGGTATTTTTTAGAACATTTTATTTGAATTAATTTTAGGGTAAAATGTGAGGGAAAATGAACGGGAGAAAATTAAAGTTAACAATAACAAAACGGAACAAGCTTATAATATAATAGATATAAAGAATGTTATTTTTTGTATAAAATTGACCCCTTATTTCCCTTAACAATTGCACATACACTATTAATTAAAGGGTCGTGCTAAACAGTGCTATCAGGGATACGGGCACTTGTTAAACATAGCAAAAAAGAAAATAAAAGATAAAAGTAATATTGAAAAGACAATTTTTTATATTTTTGACATATTGAATACACGTACTTTGAGACGAAATTTCTATTTTAATATGCTAAACTAGTGTCTCAAGGCACTGGTTAACATTTTCCTCGATTAAAATTCCATTTGTGAAACTATGAGCCATAAGAAAACCTTCCACACATTTTTCCAACAATCAAGTTAGATTTTGCTTTCATCATCACCTTCATAGCTTCCTCCTCCCATGGTTCCAAATTTTCTCACTTTCCCCCTTTCCATCGAAATTCACTCTATAGTAGAATCGTGTGTCTGGGAAAACATGCCATCCGTTTTCAATTTCCCTGTCGCATACAGCACACAAAAGAATTTTCTACTGTGGAATCAACAAGTTAACGGCGTAATTACGGCACACAACCTTCACAGGTTCGTAGTTAATCCTGAAATTCCATTACAGTATGCATCTGTTGCGGATCGGTTGGATGGAAAAGTTTCCGATGAGTATCAGAAGTGGTTGTTCAAAGATCAATCTCTATTCACCTGGCTCCTCTCCACGATCTCCGACGGAGTTCTTCCGCGAGTTCTGCACTGCAAACACGCTCATGAGGTATGGGATGCGATTCACAAATACTTTAATTCTGTTTTGAAATCAAGAGCCAGACAGTTAAGATCAGAGCTCAAGAACACCAAGAAATTCGCCAAATCTGTGAATGAATACCTACTTCGCATAAAATCAATTGTTAACTCGTTAATCGTTGTGGGAGATGTTGTCACTGAACAAGAACAGGTAGAAGCCATTCTTGAGGGCCTACCAGAAGATTTCAATTCATTTGTCATGATGATCTATAGTAGATTTGAAACACCCACAGTGGAAGATGTTGAAGCCTTATTGTTGCTTCAAGAAGCACAGTTTGAAAAATTTAGGCAAGAGTTAACTAATCCCAGTGTATCTGCAAATGTTGCTAAAGTGGAGTCAAATTCCAATAATCCTAAAGTGGATTATGAAGATCAAGAATCTGGTACTGAGCACTACTATGTCACTGCAAGTCGTGGTAGAGGGCGTGGAAAAGGACGTGGTAGAGGTCGAGGCAAAGCTCAATCTGCGCCTACTGGTGGCAAATGCCAAATATGTGGTAAGCCAAATCATGATGCTGTGAACTGCTGGCACAGGTATGATCCTCCTTCTGCTAAACCTTATGCTCGAGGTTACAATGCTGGACAAACTTCACGTCCACCACATTTCAACCCCTACTTCCGTCCCACTGCACATCTAGCCATACCTCAGTACTACCCTCCCATACCTGACATGGAAACACTATCCACTGCCTCTTGGTATCCTGACTCAGGAGCCTCACACCATCTCACATACAATCCAAACAACCTGGCCTATCGTATCCCCTACCAAGGACATGATCAAGTCACTATGGGAAATGGCCAAGGTGTGTCTATACAATCCTTAGGACATTCACAATTTTATTCACCTAATAATCCTAGTGTTTGTTTAACACTAAATGAATTACTGCATGTTCCTAATATCTCTAAGAATCTGTTATCTGTTAGCAAATTTGCTCAAGACAATAATGTAATTTTTGAATTTCACCCTTACTGTTGCTATGTCAAATCCCAGGATTCTAGGCAAGTCTTACTTGAGGGCACAGTTGGATCTGATGGCTTATACAAGTTCAAGCCATTCCAATTCATTCCCAACTCAGATGCCAACTCCAAGATCAAGTCAAGTCATACTTCTGCTTCTAATAAATCTACTAGTTTTAGTCTTAGCCAATCTTCTGATTTGAATAAAGTCATTCAGTGTAACAATGCTTTGTCCACTGGACATATAGCTAGTAATTTTCCTGTTTCTGCTTTTAGTCAAGCCACTGGCTCTAGCTCTAGTCAGTCTTATGCTTTGAATAAATCTGTTCATTGTAACACTATTGTGCCCACTGGACATATAGATAGTGAGTTGTACAAATGGCACCTAAGACTAGGCCATGCTCATAATAAGGTTGTGCAAACTGTTCTGAATTTGCGTAAGATTCCCTGTTCAAATATAAATAAAATTGAGTCTTGTACTTTCTGTTGCATTGGTAAATCTCATAGACTTTATGCACCTTCATCCAATAGTATTTACACTAAACCTTTTGAAGTAATCCACTGTGATTTATGGGGACCAGCTCCCCTTGTCTCTTACTATGGGTATAATTACTATATTACCTTTGTAGATACTTACACTAAATATACATGGATTTATTTTTTAAAGCAAAAGTCTGATGCCTTGAAAGCTTTCAATCAATTCCTAGCCTTTGTCCAAAATCAGTTTCAAGCCTCTATAAAAGCCTTACAATCTGATTGGGGGGGGTGAATTTAGACCCTTTACCTCCTTATTAAACACCTTGGGGATACAACATAGGTTGACATGCCCCCACACCTCCCATCAAAATGGCAGAGTAGAAAGAAAACACAGACAAATAGTGGAAATGGGACTTACACTATTATCTCAAGCACAGTTGCCTTTAAAGTTCTGGGATCACAGTTTCACTCAAGCTGTTTATTTAATAAACAAGCTTCCAACTAGTGCTCTAACCTCATTCAAATCCCCTCATCATGCCTTGTTCAAATCTCAACCTGATTACTCTCAAATTAAAATTGTTGGTTGCTTGTGTTTTCCACACCTAAGACCTTATAACAAACACAAACTTCAGTTCAGATCTAGTCCATGTGTCTATCTTGGTGTGTCACCTCAGCATAAAGGTCACAAATGTCTTGATGAGCATGGTAGAATTTTTGTGTCTAAAGATGTCATCTTCCATGAGTTTAAATTTCCCTATGTCTCTCTGTTTCCTAAATTGACTACACATTGCAGTAGCTCTGGTAACCCACCTTATACACCAACACTTACTACAAATTCACCCACCAAACCCACACATACACCCTTTACTATGACACAACAAAATCCAACATTAACTGTCAGTGAAATTAACTCACTCATATCTCATCCCATTACTTCTTCTCAACCCAACAATCATCAGAATATCACATCTTCAGCAGAAAGGCAACCTGTTATCTCACCTAGTTCACCCTCTTCACATCATAACAATCATCCTATGGTCACAAGAGGTAAGACTGGTAACCTTAAACCCAAAGCACTCAAAGCTAACCTTGAGCCTACCTCCATTAAATATGCTTTATCTGATCCCAAATGGTCACAAGCAATGAAAAATGAGTATAAAGCCTTAATGGACAACAACACATGGTCCTTAGTACCCCTACCACCTCATAGAAAGGCCATAAGTTGTAAATGGATATTCAGAATAAAGGAAAACCCTGATGGTACAGTCAACAAATACAAAACACGTTTGGTAGCCAGAGGATTTCTTCAAACTCCTGGGTTTGACTTCACAGAAACGTTCTCTCCTGTTGTCAAGCCTGTCACAATAAGAACCATTCTTACACTGGCTGTGTCACCTATAAGTGGAGTGTTCAACAAATTGATGTGAATAATGCTTTTCTAAATGGTGTGCTGCAAGAGGAAGTTTATATGACACAACCTGCTGGATTTGAAGCACCTGACAAATCTTTAGTGTGTAAACTTCACAAATCTCTCTATGGGCTTAAGCAAGCCCCTCGTGCATGGTATGAAAGACTCACTCAAGCTCTACTGCAGATGGGTTTTGTTGCCAGTAAATGTGATCCTTCTCTCCTAGTACATCACCAACAAGGAGCTTGTACCTACATCCTTATATATGTAGATGACATACTCATCACAGGTTCTGCACCTCATCTCATTCAAGATGTGATACACAAACTTAATATTCAGTTTGCTCTTAAACAACTAGGTGAAGTGGATTATTTTCTGGGTATTGAAGTACATCACATGTCTTCAGGTGGTCTCTTATTAAATCATTCCAAGTACATTAGAGATCTACTTAGTAAAACAAATATAGATAACTGCAAACCTATTGGTTCTCCCATGGTCAGTAGCTGCAGGCTTAGTAAATTTGGCACAGATGCCATGAGTGATCCTTCTCTATACAGATCCACAGTTGGAGCCTTACAATATGCTACTCTAACTCGCCCTGACATATCCTTCAGCGTGAATAAAGTGTGTCAGTTCATGGCTCATCCTCTTGAAACACATTGGAAAGCTGTCAAAAGGATTCTCAGGTATCTAAAAGGTACTTCTAGCCATGGCATCTTACTACATCCCTCTCCCACAAGTCCACCCTTCTCTCTTAGAGCATACAGTGATGCTGACTGGGCCACTGACCAAGACGACAGAAGATCTACATCAGGCTCCTGTATATATTTTGGCTCAAATCTGATTTCATGGGGTTCTAAAAAGCAGCCTTTGGTAGCAAGATCAAGCACAGAAGCAGAGTACAGGAGCATGGCAAACACCACTGCTGATTTGCTATGGATACAGTCTCTTCTGTATGAACTCAAAGTTCCATTTCTTACTCCCACATTGCTATGTGATAACCTTAGTGCTGTATCACTAGCACACAATCATGTACTGCACTCCAGAACCAAACACATTGAACTAGATATTCACTTCGTCAGAGAAAAGGTTCTTTCAAAGCAACTGCAAGTGCTTCACGTTCCTGCCAATGATCAGCTAGCAGATCCACTCACAAAGCCACTATCTCCCTCCAACTATGCAACAATAAGATCCAAACTCAAACTGTTTTCCCATCATGAAACACCTTGTGTTTGAGGGGGGGATATTAGAGTGTGTAAATCTGTTTAGAAAAATAAGTTTTGTAACTGTAATTAGTTAGTCCTAAGTATAAGTTAGTTAGAAGTTTGACCAAGTCAATGATGACTTGGCATTGAGTCAGTTAGGACTTGCTGAGCTGTCACTGCCAGCTGGACAAATAGTGGATCTCTATATATATAGATCCTTCAATGATTGTAAAGACAATTCTTTCAAATCATTTTCTGCAGAAATGCAAAATCAAAGAAATCAAAGATTTTTACTGTTTTCAGTTTCTCTAACAACAAGGTATATAACTTCACTTAATATTGTTACTACTGCCATCGTTGGTTCTAGCACAAAAATATTTTATCTGCATGTACTTCGTGTGTTCTGTTCATCACTGCATCAATGTCTGCATATACTTACCATATCAGTGTATTCCAGAACAGGGCCGGTCCCGACTATTTGGAGGTCCGGCTTAAATGTTAAACTGGACCCTAATAAATATATATAAATCCAAAATAATAATCATCATTGAAGTTAAAACGGATTAATAAACAATGTTGAAGTTGAACTGAAAAAAAATTGAGATAATTAGCAATTATCAAATACAATCATGTGGAAAAAAAATTAAGAGATAATTAACAATTAGAATACTTGTTCAAAAAAAAATTAACAATTAGAATAAAAGAAAAATCGAGTAAGTAGCAGAGTCGTTCCAATTAAATCAAGTAAAAGTGGACCTTTAATAAAAAAAAATTTATAAAAGACCAATTTTCTATTTAAATTTAAAAAATAGAAAAAATAATTTAAATTGGGGGTGCAAACAGACATTCAACCTAGCATAGGGGGTATAAATAGCAAGTCAGCATTCTAATTCAGTGGGCTGGGCTGGTGGAAGTAGTTGATGACTTGCTGTTTACACCCCTATATTACACAGACTTACTATTTGCACCCCCAGGTTAAAAAAAAATTAAAAAAATTTGAGGCCCCAAATATTTGGAGGCCCAGCTCTATAGAGCTGTTTGCACCTCCCTAGGGTCGCCCCTGTTCCAGAACATTGAACGTTTTTCTCTTTTTTGTCTTTGTTTTTCTTCGAAACGCCTAAAGTCAGTAATGAGTAGCCCACCCAAATTGGCACATCAAACCTGAAACCTTATGGAGGAGCATACTTCCAGGTCTCAGGTCAATACCATCAGAACAACTCAAGTGGGTTTTGAGAAGGAAAAATACACAATTCTTTCTTTGTTTTTTTAAGAGTGTTTTTGTATAGAATGATAAATGAATGTTTATGATTGATATATTCTTAACATTGAAATTGGCAACAAAGAAATTGAACCTGAGATTTTGATTGTAGCACACTCCAAGGTCTCAAGTCAACTAGGCCAACTTAAGTGGACTAGTACATACAGAGCTTAGGGATGGTCGTGAACTTCCAATGACCTACTTCCCCACCTTTGATAAATTAAAGGCTCATAGATGTTTATTCCACCCTTATGTTTAGGAATGATCATTTTATCCCATGACAACCACCTTATTCCTTTGCTTGTAGGACTGGAAATGAGTCGAGTCGACTCATTTATTTAACGAGTTTAATTTTCAACTCAAGTTCGACTCATTTGGTTCATGAACCAAGTTCAACGAGTTAATTATCGAATCGAGTCTCGAACTATTTTCGAGTTGGTTCGGTTCATTGTCAGCCCTAGTATAAACTTACTATCATATATGAAATAGTGGTTTGATAATTAGATCAACCATGCTATAACCAATGCTTTCGTTTTGCATGATAAAGTTGTAGTGTTATATTGTGTTTCATCCAGATAATATTGAAATGTGGACTTGAATTGTCCACATATATTAACACATATGATACTCACTAATCACTATGAAACTAACAAATACATTGTGTATATCACTATATTTTATAAGAGTTTTATATTGGTCCCATGTACAAAAAAAGGTTACTATTATATATATCGAGTTGCTCATGAATCAAACGAGTCGAACTATATATAGTTCAAATTCAACTCATTTATTTAACAAACTTGGTTTTCAACTCAAGTTCGACTCGTTTGGTTCAGAACCAAGTTCACGAGTCAATTATCGAATCGAGCTTCGAAGTATTCACGAGTTGGCTTGGGTCATTGCCAGCCCTATTTGCCTATATGTATTAGTATTTGTTCCTACCAAAATTTATATGCAACTCATTTATAGCTAGAAAACCAAATTTGACCTATAGAATGGCCTATTATCCACTATAAATTTGAGGTGCAATATTGTATTTGTTGCTTAGATTAGCTTCTCCTGTTGACAATATCTTAATTTATAGATCTATATATGATGGGCACTTTGACTTACTTTGGAGCCAACTTTTAGGCACTACTAATTCGTTACTGTTTATTTGTGCAATAAGAGATGTGTTAAGCTTACTAATTGATTGATGCTTTCACAGGTTGGGAACTTTATGCACTTTGTAAGCCGATTCATAGCGGGCTTTATCATCGGCTTTTTCAGAGTTTGGCAGATCAGTATAGTGACACTTGCTATTGTTCCTTTGATTGCTATTGCTGGAGGTCTTTATGCATATGTTACATTTGGGCTCATTGCAAAAGTTCGTAAATCATATCTAAGGGCAGGTGATATCGCTCAGGAGGTGAGATCATATCATATTTTGTTCCCACAACTCACATTTGCTAATTAAATGGATAAAAAATAACAGAATAGTATCCGAAAGTGTCTCACATAGGATTATCTCCTGTGGATACAATGGAGGAAACCTATGAGAACAAAACACACTTGTTATAGGAACCGATTAAAGAGAATGCTATCACTATAGCTAGCGTGTATTTCTTGTTTATGGTTAGAGTTTGTTTACACATGACCTATTACAAAATTTTACTAATATTCTACTCTTGGTGGAAATATAAGGTGATAGGAAATGTCAGAACCGTACAAGCATTTGGAGGAGAACAAAGAGCGGTGATATCATACAAAGTGGCTTTGAGGAACACATATAAGAATGGTCGAAAAGCAGGTTTAGCAAAGGGTCTAGGACTAGGCTCTATGCATTGTGTTCTTTTTCTATCATGGGCTCTCCTTGTTTGGTTCACCAGCATTATTGTTCACAAGGGCATTGCCAATGGTGGAGTGGCTTTCACTACCATGCTCAATGTGGTTATCTCTGGCCTGTAAGCCTTTGTTTTCACCATGTTTTGAAATGGATATAGGGTAGATGATATTCTTAATTGCATGGTAAACTTTTTTGTTGAGTGCATAATTTCATGATACAATGATATAAAACTAGTTTAGAGAAACAGTTGCTGATGTCGCATATATGGTTACGAGTTGGTTAAGTTAGTTATTCCTTCTAACTAACTTTCAGTTTTTTCCCTTCCATCAACTCCCGTTATATAAAACAGTTTACAAGATTATAAGTCGTATGATTGTACATGCTAAAATTGGTTCAGAGAATTCTATTCAGTATTCAAAGTGAGAAACTGCAGCGAGGTTTTGTCCCAGATTTTGGTGTAATTGGGACCAAGAGAAATTGCGTGAAAAATTGTCAGAGAGCTCGAGAGAGAGAACAATTCCTAGCTGTAATCTTTAAAGACTCTTGAATAAGATTGTACTGAAGTTGTGCTTAGTCTCGGAGACATAGCCATCATTTGGCCAAACTCAGTCATCAAATTCTTATAGCGTGTTTGGAACCAAGTTGGGATGACCAAGTCCCAATGCATATTTCATCATGAATTTGAAATGCTACAAAATGAAATGCTTAGTGTTTTTGTTAATTTTACCAAATTAGTTTATTCTTTCATATTTTTTTGGTTTAATGCATAATGTAACTTCTTCTATGTCTAGTTTTACCGGAGATAAATATAACAGAAACTTTTCCAAAGCAACTTGTAGGAGAGAAAGTTAGAACTATCTTCGAACGACTTAAAACCTTTTTAAAAAATTGCTACATGTAGCATATGAAAGCTTAGATACATCATACTATAATATTCCATTTCTTTGTTTACATATCATTTTTCTAAATTATAATGAATGATATTTTGCTTCTCACTTCTCAGGTCACTTGGGCAGGCAACACCAGACATTTCTGCATTTATCAGAGCAAAGACAGCAGCTTATCCCATTTTCAAGATGATAGAGAGAGACACAGTTAGCAAAAATAGCTCAAAAGCTTGTCGAAAATTAAAAAAAATAGATGGTCACATACAATTTATTAATATCTGTTTCAATTACCCATCTCGCCCAGATGTTGATATTTTCAACAATCTTTCTCTTGAGATTCCTTCAGGTAAAATTTTGGCACTTGTAGGAGGGAGTGGTTCAGGAAAAAGTACAATTATATCGTTAATTGAGCGTTTCTATGAACCAATTTCTGGTCAAATTCTGTTAGATAAGAATGATATAAAAGAACTTGATCTAAAATGGCTTAGACATCAAATTGGACTAGTTAATCAAGAGCCTGCACTTTTCGCTACAAGCATAAGGGAGAACATATTGTATGGTAAAAATGATGCCACTCCTGAAGAACTAAACCGTGCTTTGGAACTTTCTGATGCTCACTCTTTCATCAACAATCTTCCTGATGGATTAGATACTCAGGTAATGATGCTTCAACAACATTTGTTTGAACATAAACAAATAACCAAAATGTTTTAATCATGTGCAATAATTTGAAAATTAGTTTGTGCTTGCGATTGTGGAAGCAGCGTCAATGTCTTTGATGCCTTGCGACCATATCACGATCATAATAAGTGTGTGCATTACATAACAAGGGTTGGAACATAAGTTTCGTAGCTCAAAAGGTAAAATTTGATAATGCTTTTGCTTCACAAGATGATACTAAATTTCTTTTGTAGGTTGGTGAGAGAGGAATACAATTATCAGGGGGACAAAAGCAGAGAATTGCAATATCTCGTGCTATAGTTAAAAATCCATCAATCCTTTTATTAGATGAAGCAACTAGCGCTCTAGATGCGGAGTCTGAGAAAAGTGTACAAGAAGCTCTTGATTGTGTCATGATTGGTAGAACAACTGTGATAGTGGCACACAGACTTTCAACCATTAGGAATGCAGATATGATAGCTGTTGTTGAACGAGGGAGCATTGTGGAAACTGGAAATCATGAAGAGCTCATTTCCAACTCAAATAGTGTATATGTATCTCTTGTTCAAGGCCACCCTTCTCCAGATCCTAGCTTGGGACAGTCATCAAGGTGCGTCTTTCTCATCCATAATTACAATTAACATATTTGAAATTAGGGTCCTAAGTCATAGTTGCGTTCACGTTAAGATTCTTGATATAGAGGAGAATCGCAGTCAAAAGCATCTGATGCAACCTCAAGTAGGGTTGTGGAGCTGTGACCGAAAATGCAGTCAAAAACATTTTTTAAAATCCTGACTAAAATTGCTTCACCTTATCAAGATATGGTATATAAACACAGTTCATGCAAAACAAAGATACTTAATGCAATAAATCCTAGCTATGTAAGGCTAGGTCCACAGCTTGCATTTGCAAAAGACTGATTCCATGACTCAAATCTATATCTCCTAGGATCTGTTTGGATTTACTTGATTGAGTTTATCTTCTGGAATAAGCACATGTAAAACTGTTTGGGAGAGTTTATAAAAGCAGCTTATGAAATGTCCCATCAGCTGTTTTTAGTTTATTTCCATAATCTCTCTAGGCTAACTTATGAAAACAAGTTATAGCTTAGAGATAGCTTATACATAAGTACGTATATGATAGTCGCTTGTGCTAGCTTCCTTTAAATTCCACTACTTCCTTTAAGACATGCTTATTGTAAAATTTGATGTTTATTTGTTTAAAAATCTAAGCATATCCAAGTGATTAACGTAAATTATGATACATTAAATTTATATATCTACAGTGAAGTAGAGAATAAATGTGTTCACACACAATCCTTCCTACCAACTTTTGGATAAGGTATCACATTTTTGTATATGTATATGTTTGTAATTGTAGCATAAAGAACTCGGTAGAAACATCCCATACATCAACTGTTGGTGGTAGTTTTCATGGTAGTTTTCGTTCAGATACTACTAGCAATGCATGTGCTGATGAAGCAGGAAGTGTTGAAAAGTCGAGGCATGTTTCATTAATAAGATTATATTCAATGGTTGGTCCTTATTGGTCTTATGGAGTTTTTGGAACCTTAGCTGCTTTTACTACTGGTGCTCTTATGCCACTTTTTGCTCTTGGAATCTCTCATGCTCTTGTATCATATTATATGGATTGGGATAGCACACAACGTGAAGTGAAAAAAATTGCTTTCCTCTTCTGTGGCGCAGCAATTGTAGCTATCACTGCCTATACAATTGAACATCTTTCTTTTGGAATCATGGGGGAACGACTTACCCTTCGTGTCAGGGAAATTATGATTTCTGGTAATTTTGATTAACTTCTTTATTACACTTGTGTCTGTTATCCTATCCTATGACATGTTTCCTTTAACCTTCGTTTTTATTTTGGTCAACAAAGCTTCTATTATGTTTCGTAGACAAATTCTACGGTGGACAAATTCATGAAAACTGTTTGAAATTTTAATGACGGATTGCGGAATAAATGCTTACCTTCCTCAATGTCTTCACGACTAAGACTGTTGTGCTGGTTTGACAAAAGTAGGGAAAAAAATATGTGCTTCAAAATTAACCTCATATTTGTCTATTCTTGTTTTTGTCGAACCGACACATCAATTCACCGTCTCAGCCGTAAAGGTAACGAGGACCGAAAAGGCCCATTTAATGGTTAAGATAGGATAGACATAGGATATGAAATAGAATATGATTGATGCAAGATAAACAGTTATACTATCATGTGTTTGATGCGCACATGATAACAAACAAGATAAATTTCACTTAATACCCTTTGTTCATCTAACTGCAGCTATTTTGAAGAATGAAATCGGTTGGTTTGATGATACAAGAAACACAAGTACTATGCTTTCATCACGTTTAGAGACTGATGCAACTTTGTTAAAAACTGTAGTGGTGGACCGTTCTACAATTCTCTTGCAGAATGTTGGCCTAGTGGTTACTTCATTTATTATTGCATTCTTTTTGAACTGGAGGATAACACTTGTTGTCTTGGCAACATATCCTTTGATAATTAGTGGTCACATTGGTGAGGTAATTTCCTCTTTCAATGCATTTAAACGTTAAGAAATTAGAAAATAAGTTAAATATATTTTTAGTCCTATAATTATCTTGAATTTTGTTTAGTTTTTGTTCTAACATTTCTGTCTCTATAAATTACAAAGTTGTCTGTTTTAGTCCCACTTTAGCGACTAAGAGCATGCATTTTTGTAATTTGGAAAACTATAAACGGAACATGTAAACTTTATAGAGACTAAAAACATATGTAACCGGCCAAGTGATTGCGCTCAAGTAGTTATTGAATGCCACCTAAGAAAATTTGGGTGGAACAATTTTTTTCCAGACTTTACTTACCTACCAGCCGAACTCCAAATTACTAATCCCCTTCTTCTGGTAAACTGGAGGAGGGTTAACACAAAAAATAAAAAGTGTAACTGTTAGAAAATTATTGTGTCTTACTATCTACATGCCATCCTTTGTTTCAGAAACTTTTCATGCAAGGATTTGGTGGCAACCTAAGCAAAGCGTATCTAAAAGCAAACATGTTAGCTGGGGAGGCTGTTAGTAATATAAGGACTGTGGCTGCATTTTGTGCAGAAGAAAAGATTATTGGTCTTTATGCTGATGAGCTTGTTGAGCCTTCCAAACGTTCATTCAGACGAGGCCAAATTGCTGGCATATTTTATGGCATTTCCCAGTTCTTTATTTTCTCATCTTATGGCATAGCCTTGTGGTACAATCTCTAGCTTCCTTAATTGCTCATTATATTAAATTAAAGGATAAATGTCTAAGCCATCATAGATTTCCTTTCTATGCAACACTGACACTTCAGATTGATGGTGTGTCCGGTGTTCGCCACTGTCACAACACCAGCACATGTGGCACACTCAATAATTCCATTTTCTCAAATTATTACTAGTGTCAACATGTTAGTGTCTATGAAGCACTGATACCAGCCATGACGCTAGTAATAATTTGAGAAAATAAAATAAATTAATGTAACTATACGTGTCGGCGTCAAACTCCTGACACACCTTCAATTGGAAGTGTCGGTGCTACTAGCACCAGGTTAGTGTTGTATGGGGACTTAGATATATGCACCTTTTGCAGGTATGGATCTTTGTTGGTTGAAAAGGATCTTTCTACCTTTAAATCAATCATGAAGTCATTTATGGTTTTAATAGTAACAGCATTGGCTATGGGGGAAACTTTGGCACTTGCACCGGACCTTTTGAAAGGGAATCAAATGGTTTCATCAATTTTTGATATGATAGATAGAAAGTCAGGAATAATGTATAATGTTGGAGAAGAGTTGATGACAGTGGAAGGAACAATTGAGCTAAGAAGGATCAATTTTAGCTATCCCTCAAGACCAAACATTGTTATTTTTAATGATTTCAATCTAATAGTTCCTTCAAGGAAGAGTCTTGCCTTGGTGGGGCACAGTGGTTCTGGTAAAAGCTCAATAATCTCACTTATACTTAGATTTTATGATCCAACATCTGGGAAGGTGATGATCGATGGTAATTTGTTTCAACAACTTATGCCTTAACTTTTCTTACTACATTTTTAGTACTTGATAAATAGAACATTATAGGGTAGTCTATCAACAATTTCTCTTACTACATCATTAGTTGCGGTTGTGGATCGCAATTTAGAATTATGATAACCATAAATGTACAACATTCTTTTAACAATGACTCGTCAAATTTTACAGGAAAAGATATCAAGAAAATGGATTTGAAATCCCTAAGGAAGCATATTGGTCTAGTACAACAAGAACCAGCACTATTTGCAACATCAATTTATAAGAACATTTTGTATGGAAAAGAAGAAGCATCAGAATCAGAAGTGATTGAAGCAGCTAAACTAGCCAATGCTCATAACTTCATAAGTGCACTTCCTGAAGGCTACAAAACCAAAGCAGGTGAGAGAGGAGTTCAACTATCTGGTGGCCAAAAACAAAGGGTAGCCATTGCAAGAGCTGTTTTGAGAAACCCCAAAATATTACTTCTGGATGAAGCCACAAGTGCACTCGATGTAGAGTCGGAGCGCGTTGTACAACAAGCTTTAGACAATTTGATGCAAAATAGAACAACAATTATTGTGGCACATAGGCTATCTACAATAAGAAATGCAGATCAAATATCAGTTTTGCAGGATGGGAAGATAATTGAGCAAGGTACTCATTCAAGTCTTATGGAAAATACAAATGGAGCTTATTTCAAATTAGCCAGCTTACAACAACAACCACATGTACATAATACATGAAATATTATAGATGACATAACAAAATTGTCAGCACTTTTTTAATACTTGCTACCACAGTTGAATGAAATTTTTTTGTAACTATTGTAAACATATACATTGAGACTCATAATAAGTTACAACAGAATCCCTTTTTAAAGTAATAATTTGTTTTGTGGTCATTATATAGTATAATGTAATATGTATTTTAAGAAAATGTGAATTTTTTTAATTACAATGAGGGCCCCAAAGAAAATGTGAACTTTACTACACAGTTGTGTTGTATAACATTTATGTTGTGCAGTATATTATTTTAATAATGATCGAAGAGCACTCAGATGAGATGACACGGGTCTCTTCTAACTAAACCAAGGTTCTGAGTTCGATCTCTAGTTTAGACATGCAACAGTGTTAAAACTCTTAATGAGAGTTTGTAACTCAATTGAATCCCACAACGGTAAAATAAGGTACCAAAAAAGTAAATTACATAAGGCTAAAAATGAGAAGTAATAGTAAACAACATACAAGTTTTTTGAGGCTTGAAAATTTCCTGAAGTGGATTGTTACCAGTTCTATACATAGTTTAGCTTCGAAAAGTCAAATTGTGAATAATTTATCTTTTACTTTTCAAATTATCTTCTATCCTATAAATATGAACTATCTAAATTATCCTTCACTTATTTTAAAAAGAAAAAAAAAGTTATCCTTCACTTCAATAAAAAAATCATTTTCAATTTTTTTCCGACAATTCAAATTTTGAGTTTGCAGTAATAGAAATGGGTTAGACAAACTCACACGATCAATTTTTCATATCAAATTTGTATTCCAACAAAGTCAAATTTTGAGTTTGGTATAATAGAATTGAACTTTAGCAATCTGTAAATCACAGCTCAATTGAAAAACCAACATTACAGTAGCAACCAGGGATGATACATTATGTAAAGAGGGGAACCTACTTGGATCGACCTACAAATTTCTTAATCCATTTTTATACACAGTTTTTCTATACTTTTAATAATTTTCTTTATATGTACATGCATGCTCCTTGTTCTCAAACCATGACCATTTTAACAAGCACATATAGCTCCACTTACTACTGATAATGACAGTAGTGCTATAATAAAAGCTATTCACAATCACACAATCACTCCCATGAAATAGCAAAATGATGTATATTAGTTAAGTTGTGCCAAGAACAGGTAACGAAATAACATATATCAGTGATGCGTTTTCAATACAAAACTCCCATGACAGAAAAATCACAATCACTACACTTAAATCAGACACATAACAGAATCAGTTCAAAACATCTCAAAAATCACAATCACTCCACATTATATAATATTTGCTACTAGAGAGGGGAAGGCGTGATTGAAACGCAGATCTTTGAGTCACCCCCCCGCCTAGCCAAGATGACATACAAAACAGAGGCTAATCATGCAAAACACAGACATTTGGTATGGAAACAAGTATAAAGACTGTCTAACCAGTCCCTAAACAAAAATAATTACCTATTGTACAAGTATGGTCTTAACCAAACTATATGCCCAAATGGCACTTCAACTTTCTTTTCTTCCAATCATGGAAAAGCAAAGTAACAGTTTTGATATTGATGTATTTAACATTCAAGAAACATATGATTTGGATATCATTCTATGAAATTTCACAAATGGAAAACTTGAATAACTTCACTTCAATAAAAAGGTCCCCATAGCCAAGTGAAATACTTGCAACTTGTCTACAAATCAAAATATTATAAAAGGAAGTTAGAAAGGTGAAGCAAACCTCCTTGAAAAGCAAAAAACATTGTCTACAATCCCGTGTGCAATAAGTATACTGATCAAAATGAGGAGCATGATATAATCCATTGTCATTTGCAAAAAATAAAATAACATGTAATCCATTGTTGCATGCCATATAATATATATGTAAAACTTCAGAAGTTAAGTCATCGTAATAATAGATTAACTGCTATCGGGTCTACAACAACGTTGTAATAGATTAACAACTATTGGGTCTACAACAACCTAATGAGCCTGTATAAATATGAATATATTCTAACCAACTTCAAATCTCAAAAATGAGGTCCAAATAAACGATTGAAGAAGAAAACTCGAAAGTTAGCATAAGGTCCATGATTAAAAATTTAAAAGGGTGAATGATAAATGTTAAAAAGGGCAATCTAATGCAATAAATTTCTGCCATGGCAAGGTTCAAGACTTCAAGCAAGAGTCAAAATAATTATAGATCTACCATAGGTAGTCATACCATACACGCATTCTGCAACAGATTAGTTCTACGACTCAAGCCCTCAACCTCCTAATCACAAGGTAACAACTCCAACAAGACTGTTAAGGCTCCCCCTTCAACTTCAATGGATAAAACTAAACTAAATAAATAAAATTAAACAACTAACATTATTAAGATCTGTGTTTTTACAATATTGTACCAAACATAACGATAACTTATCTTAAAATAGCATCAAAGTGGAGTACCACTTATACAGGACACTGGACATGATCTTCAAAAAATTGTGCGAGAAAAGTTTTGTGCTTCACTTGTTTAGCATTAGACCCACATCCACTTCAAGTACAAAAAACAGAAATATGCAACAAATAGTTCAAATTAATATCCTATGCACCTCTGTTGATCAGTTATCATTCAATGCAACAAGCCTTTAGTGTACACTGACAAGAAAAAATGGGCAAAACATGAGACAACCCAACCCAGGCTAAATTGTTTACACGCAAGACATACCTTCTAATGCAGTGCCTATATATGAACATATTTTGTGGGAGATATTTAACAAAGGAAATGTTAAATATCTTGGTAGCACATACTAACTGTAATGACCAGCTAAGAACAGCATAAAGGATTTAACATTAAGGCACACAATTATGGTTTGCCAAAAATATGTTGATAAGAAAGAACTTAGAACTGTAAGTAAAACTTAAGAGGAAGACCAATATGATGAATTGAGTCCGAGAAAAAATATAGATATAAATATACAAGGGGCTATATAAGGTTAATATGTGAGAACATCAGTTAATGCAAGATCAATGCAATCATTGGTCATACAGAAAAGGAGCAATTAGAATTCAAAACAAAATAATTGTTTTGTATATAATTGCTTTTATTAGAGTAATGTGACAAGGTACTCATAATCAAGTTTTTTTTTTTACATACTCATAATCAAGTTATAAGTAGGTTTTTAATAATCCATAATCCCATAAAAAAATACGTGCACGAGCTTCCTTCAATACATAAACTGATAAACACTTAATATGTTCATAAAAAACAAATAACTAGAAAGGCTGTGTGAAACTATGAATCATATGTTAATATTCAGTATCTTGATAAAAATTTAACCTGTATTTGCACAGATAATTAATGGGTTTTTTTCTCATGTTGCCAACTTGCCATATTTTAAGCATCTTTCTCCTTTACTCAGGAGTTCAAATAGCTGGAGGCGAAAGCGATGGCAGCATGAAGAGCCTATATCCTTTCTACTTTATTCTGATCATATCTTTAAGGAATATTCATAAGCATAATACCATACAAAGAACCTCATGATTGAAAACAACAGGCTTGAAAAAACAAACGAATATATAAACTGAAAAGGAAACTCTAACAGAATCAATATAAGGAAACCAATCAAAGCAATAAATCTAAAATAAGAATAGAATTTAACAAAATGGAGAATAAAGGCATTGAGTTAAAAAGCAAAAGCACAAAGCAAAAACAGTTTCTAGCATACTGATCTTAGCCTCAAAATACAACTTTCCTAAACCTTGAGGGTGTTTGAAAAAGGTACCTATCTCCAAAGCAATGGTGGATAGAATATACATGTTGTTAAAGAAGTTAAAAAAAAACTAACCCACGAACAACCCTAAAACTCGTTTTTTCACCACTGTACCCACCCAACTTCTACATCTAATCAGAAATTCTTCAACTCAGGTCCCTTCCTTACCCTCCATCAACAATTCAGCTTAAAGGGTTACCCAAAAGCAACTACAAACACAATGGTTCATTCAACACAGTCATTTCTAAACCTTAACAGATTCATCTTTTTCTTCGGTTAAAGCCTCTTCACCACCATCAATATTTGCCACATTACCCTCTTCAGCTTCGATCTCTTTCTTGTGCATTAAATCAACGAAAAAATCGGTCAAAACGCTTTCATACCCCGGCATTTTAGCATACCCAGGAAAGTAATTGATATCAATAATAAGATACCGATTTCCATATCTAGAGTCACGAATCACATCGAAATTGAATAGATTCAGCTTCATAGCACGCCTCAATCCACTAGCAATATCAACAATAAAAGCTTGAGGTGGCATCTCAGTAGTATCATCCAAATTCATCATCTGATAAAACTTCTCATCATCATCCACACTATCACGATTCGCCAAATTTGAAACCTGTGAAAACGACAACAAATCTTCCGAAACCCCCAACACCTTTTCCTCTGAAACATCAGGTAAAGACTTCCTCTTCACGCAACGAACATGCTCACCGACAACATACACTTTGAAAATAACACCACCATGATTAACAAACTCTTGCAAAACAATCGGTGGTTTCAGCTTATTCAAAGCATTATGACTAAAAACCAAAGCCATTTTATGCGATTTCGCGCTACCATCGGCAACAAGCGGTTTTGCAATCACCGGAAACTTCAAACTCTCCCAAGCCTGACCATCAGACAGAGTTTCTTTATCGTAAATCACAATCTGTTTCGGGATCCCAAACGTTTCGGTTCGGTCATCAACCCTAAGTTCAGAAACAACCTGAAGCATTGAAATTCTGTTGTGAAGACGTTCGATCGCTTCAGGAGCATCGAGAATAACAGCATTTGGATTTTTCGTTTGAAATTCTTGAAGCTGGCGTTTCCAATCGTCACCGTAGAGTTTGTGGAGAATACAATCGAACGGTCCTTGATCTGCTAAAGAACGATTTGAGTCGACTCGGACGAGTTGGATTCCGCGTGATTTTGCAAGCGTTAAGAGTGAGTCGCGGATGAAACTGTTTTGTTTCTTGGGTGCTAACGCGTAACCTATTACACCGAAACTGTTATTATCAGCCATTGGAATGAGAAATAGGAAGAATTAATGGTGTATTGTGAATGAATTTATGAATCACATTACAGTGAAGAAACCCTAATTTTGGATGATTAGGGTTTGGTTTTTTGGAGGAGAATTGGGGAAGATGAAAGAATGGAAGGGGTAAAAGAGAGAGAGAGAGAGAGAGAGAAAGAGAGAGAGAAATGAAGCGAGGGGTGTGAGTGAGTATATATAGGTTTGAGGATTAGGGTTAGAGAGAATGATAAGGTGACTGGGTTTGTTGGAGAAATGAGGGGTGAAAGAGTACACGTGGTGAATTTATGGGGAGTTGGGTTGAGGGTTCGCGCCGCTTTATGAAGCGCGTGTTGAGACATGGGGGGGAGATGGAGTAAGGCAGGCTGGCAGGGTATATGAGGCGGATGAGATTGTGATAATGATACTTGATAAAATGTTAAACGGTGTCTCAAAATAATGGTAAAGAAAATAAAAATTGTAATTAAGGGTATTTTTATATTTGATTAGTATATTTGCATAAGGGCATATACGATACATTTTGAGATTCCGGGTTAATTATATAGAGAGCTCTTTAAAAGGAGTAATACTTTTATTTGTATTAAACGGAATAATCTTTTATTTAAAATGTAAATAACATCAACAATATAAAAATAGTTTAATCAATGATGACAAAATATATGACACTCTAATTTTTCAAAGAAAAATGATATTTCTCGCGAATTACTATTTCACGAAGCGTTCACGAAAGCATTTTGTGTGACTTGTCAGTGCATTCTACATTAACTCATGCATTTTAATTGGTTACTCTTTCTCTCTAAGTGACACATGTCTCTATCTCTCCCGTGTATTTTCTGTATTTTGAAAAAAGTGATTGTTTTCTCTATCCTCTTCAGACAAACACTATGTATGTTCAACAAACACCATTATTTTCATGTCTTCTCTTCCTCACTTTATCTCTTAGTCCCTTCCCTTCCATTCCTCTAATTTCTTCGTTAGTTCATTTTTATGTTTCCCTTTCATTTCTCCCTCCATAAGTTTACAGTGAAAAACTTGTATTTGTTTATGCTTTATTTTATGAAGTTTTGGTTGGTAGTTGGGTTGGAGTCGGAGAACAAGTTCTGGGTTGGGGAAATGTTTCTGTAGATTTAGTGGGCGAAAGAATTAAACAAGGTGTTTAACAGTGTGAATGATTTGTCAAAAGCAAAAAGTAAAAAGTGAAATGAAAAAGGCAAACTTATAAACATGTAGCGAGTAAGCGAGTCATTCGTGATGTTTCGTGAGGAATTGCTTTGCTGCATATAGCATAGCTCTTTTTCAAAAGTTTATTTTAAATAAAACATTAAAATTATTGTGTCACATAGGGTGCGACACATTTCAACCACTGATTCATACTTCGAATAATTTAAAAACACGAAGTGGAATAAAACAAACATCAAAATTTTATTCAAATAGTTTCACCAATTAAAACAACTTCAAAACAAATAAAACATCACTTCATGTTTCCAATTCGCCCCTTAATATATTACACTCTCAGAGCGACTCGAATGATAAATAATAAACTAAGCTGAGTTGGGTGGTTATGCAAATGGATGGGTCAAATTGAATACTGACCGAGAAACTAGAGTTGCATGGTTGTGCAGGGTGTGGAGAAATAATTAGATGTTAAGTTTTAAGTGTAAGTGGTTAAGTTTGACATCGACTATGAATAGACAAAATGTTAGATATACAAAAGAGGTGACCCATGAACATAATGTTAATGTATAAACCGCATTTATGTATGTTTTAATGACAACAAATCTTATGGAATAAATGTTAAGTTTTATGAATGGTGATCTACTAATGTTTGCACTTGAGTTTTTGTTGAAAGATAAAGAATGACAAAAGTTGACAAGTTAGAGACCACTCACATCAGCAAGTTAGAGACCACACTTGGAGGCCAACTTAAAAAAAACGTGATACAACTCATCCTTCTCATTCCATGAAGAAATTGTTTGGAATATGTCCTAAGAACGTTCTGACATATTTGTTTTTTGCAACAACTTATAGTAAGCTATCTTTTTAAGTGCATAATGGCTATATACTATAAAACATGTAAGCTTAAGAATCAACCTAAGAGGGTGGGGTGGATTAGGTTTTATGACTATTTGGTTATTTTTAGAGATGTTATGGTAATTTTATTTTTCTTGAAAGTTGTGATGAATGTATGAATCAATATGCAGAAAAATAAAAAGTGTAAGGGAAAAAGAAAGAACACAAGAGAATTATAGTGGTTCCCCTATTGGTATATCCACTTCCTTCACACCTTGTGAAGGAATTCACTATGTTCTTTACAAAGTGAAACAAGAGAACAATCATCTCTTTTTCACTCTCTTGCTTCCAACAATCCTGGATAACAAGGTGATCCCCTCATGATCTCTACAAAGTCAAATAAGAGAACTGTCACGTTTTCATTATTTATTGTTTTGTATTATTTTATTTAATTACCATGTTTGTTTTATTTAATTAGCTTATGTGGCATTTGAGTGGATATACGTTTAGTGAATAAGTGTCTTTGTGATATTTAGTTAGTAGATAGAATTGGGCCTTGTGAGATATTGGGCTAAGTTAGAAATTAAACCTAGGTATAAAATGTTAAGTTAGAGAGAGAGAGAATTCATTTTCTCACATTTTTGGGTGGAGGAAGAGAGAGAATAGAAGAGAAGAAAAGAAGAGAAAACATAGAGGAAGAACATAGAGAGCAAAAGGAAGAAGAAGAGGATTTTGGCTAAGATTATAGAAGACCAAGAGATAAGAGTGTAGATTATATAATCCATGAGTGATCAAGAGGGGAGAGAAATAACATTTCTCTTTGCCCAAACCCTCTCACTCATTTTATTTTGAAAAAGGTGACATTTTTATGAATCAATATGAATCAAAATGAGAACTTTTGTGTTGATTTCGTTTTCTATATATGTTGTGATGTTGAAAGTAAAAATTGATGATTTTGAAAATGAGAAATCATAGGTGTTTAAATGGATTTATGTGTTCTTTGAGTTTTTGAACAAAAGCATGATAAATATTTGTTAATGATGATTGGAGTGTTTTTATGTGTCATAAGTTGTACTTTTATGTGTATTAGTATGATTATAACTTAAATGAAACACCTTTTCGGAACTGGAACTCGAATTGATGAATTTGTGGAAGAATTTGAAGAGTCGCGAAAACAAAGCACGTGAAACTGTGCTAGTTCGCTGAGCGAGCCTTGCAGCGACACACAGCGAGTGTTGTTGTTCTTGAGCTCAAGCGAGAGCTAGCGACCAGTGTCGCCAGTGCTCGCCAGTTGAACTGAAACTTTTTGTTTTTGTTCGATGTTGCTCACTAGAGGTCGCTAAGCGATAGAGCCTGTTACAGATTTGTTTAATTGTTGGTTTTGGATGTTGATGATGGTTAAATACATGATTCGATATATTCTTATGTATGTGTATGATTGATGATGATGCTCATAATTTATTTAATGATTATGAATGGGTAATTGATGATTATTATGATGTTGGAAATGCATACTTATATATCTACAAATGTGTATGTGTGTGTATGTGAATTAATTGGATGGTGAGTTGGTAAAGTCATGTAGTATTACATGCAATGTTGGTGAGTTAATATATATATATATATATTACATGTTGTTGGAGATACATCATTCATTCATATGTTGTGTCTAATGGATGGGAAACGGATTCTTGTATCCGATATGGATGGCGATTTGGTACCACATATAGTTGTGTCTAGGGACATAACATGAAGGTGACATTAGTTGCATTAGGAAGGTGTATATGTAATTGTGGTATGTGCCTAATGCTTGATAAATGGATATATGTACATTAATTGCAATCTATGCTTGATGGTTGGTGAGTGGATATATGTCGCGGTGATTTTTGGATATCGAGTTATTAATTAACTTCGAATCGCAATTTAATGTTCCACCACCGATCTTTAATTTATCCGAGGGAAAGGGAAAAAGTTCGAAAAAACCCTATTTTTTAGAGAACAGGTTCGGGGGTTGGTTATACGAAGGGAAGGTATTAGCACCCTAAGTATCTATAGTACTCTATAGGAACCTCTTGTTTTTATTCTATCTATGCACTTTATTTTAATTGCTTGTAAAAATGTGTAAGTATAGGAATTGAAGTGATGATAAAAAAAATGCTTAAAGTGATGAAAAAAAAGATAAATGTTTTTGTTGATTTTATTGATTGGAGAGACAAGTTTCATGCCTACGTACCCGAGGGATCAAACCACCGTAGTTCGGGGTAAAAGTTATGAGTAAATTTGTTTGTTTGATTTTAAGGTTTTGAAAATGGTTTTAAAGACCAAAAGCCAAAAGTGGCAAAATGTGAGTTTGATTGATGTTAGTTTGTGAAGAAAGTCTATATGGTTAAATTGATTGAGATTTGATTAAAAAATAAGACACGGACACTTGGTTTAAAATCCAAGGTTTATTGAGAAAAGGTTTGAGTGATAAAATCCAAGGTTTATGCATGATTAAAAATGTATGAATGAAGAAAATGCACTTGGTTTAAAATCCAAGGTTTTTAGGCGAGAAAAAGGGACACTTGGGTTAAAGTCCAAGGTTTTAGCGAAAAAAGGAAGCCATTGGTTTAAAGTCCAAGGCACTTGGTTTAAAATCCAAGTTCGCGATAAAAAAAGACACTTGGGTAAAAATCCAAGGTTTTCACGATAAAAGACGCCGTTGGTTTAAAATCCACGGCACTTGGTTTAAAATCCAAGTTTGCAGTAAAAAAGACTCTTGGGTTAAAATCCAAGGTTTTCGCGATAAAAAGAAACGTTTGGTTTAAAGTCCAAAGTTTGAAAATGTTTGATGATAAAATGTTTTTGATGCTTTTTGATGATAAATTGCTTGATATTTTTGAAAGAGGTTTTGACCTCATTTTTGAGAATAAAATGACTAATTATTTTGATTGGAATGTTGGGTTCCAAATAAAAAAGGTAGCGCTAAAAGAATAATAACGTCGCAATAAGCAAATAAGCGCGAAGACAATCCGTAATGATATTTTGATCAAAACGGTGTCTTTTCCCTCGGAATTAATATTCTAACGATTTTTGCGGAAAGCGATAAATAAATATGCATGAGATGCAATTTTTCATTTATAGTGTACATTTATTCCTAATTACATTCTAAGGTATTTGCAAGAAAAATAAATATGAAATGAATGCAAGAGGATGCTATGCAATTTATTTAAATTTACATCAAATCCTAAAAATACAATCTAATGTAAAAAATAAAAACAGAAGGGGGTGCAAATAACAATAAAAACAGAAAGGGGGGGTGCAAACAGCAACTCTGGGCCCAAGCCCAGCTGGGGGGCGTGGCCCAGAGGGGGGTGTGTGTAGAAAAGGTTGAAAATCAGATCAGAGCCGTCTGATTGATCAGACAGCTCTGATTGAATCAAGAGCAAATTAAATCACGAACGCTCAATTAATATCAGATGGATGCAGGCGCGCAGGTGCACGATAGGGTTGTGCACCCGCGCGCACTAGATTAAATCAGGGTATATAAATTCAAAGAAACCCTAAAATCATTTCAACTCTTCTCTCTGTTTTTTCGGCCGCCGGCCATTCTTTCTTCTTCCTCTCTGGATCTCACCGTTTCTTTCCCTCTCACAAATCAAAATATAAATCCAAACATCAAATATAAATGAAACTTAAACCCGAACCCAAATCAAAATAAACAAACAAAACAACAATTAGTTTCAGATTGAAGAAAAAAAAGGATCGAAGAGTGAAGAACAAATCACTCTTTTGCGTTCTTTTGGATTCGGTTTTGGTTCTGCTTCTTCTTCTCTGTTGATTTCGTTTTGATTCTTTTCTTTTTCTTCTTCTCGTTTCATTTTCTGTTTTGCTTGATTTGTTTTCTGATTTTGGATCCGAAACAGAAGTGGGTTCTTTGGTTTATGATTTTCGTTTTCGGTTTGATTTCGATTCGTGTTTGATTCGGTTTATTGTGATTCGTTTTTGAGTTTTGGGTTTGATGATGAAGAAGATTTGATGAAGGTTGATGGTTTTGATCTGGAAAAAACAGAGGGAAGTATTTTTCGTTTTAGTTTCTGGATCTGTGTTTGGATTTCTGGTTCTGGGTTTCTGTTTGAGGATGATGAACAGATGATGCTGATGATTATTTGGTTTTCTGGATGATTTTCTTTTTCTGTGATTTTGATTTTTTTGTTTTGTTTATGATTTGATTTTGAAAAAGTTTTCTGCGGCTGAGGCTGAGAATGACCTAGGGAACTGTGCATTTAATGCACTATTTATATGGTGTCAGGAATTAGGTTTCTTTGCAGATGAAATTTTCCTCATTTGGACAAAAATGCCATTTTGGCTTGGACCAGGACAAAAACCAGATATTTGGACTCTTTGGAAAAAAACTGATAAAAAAAAACACCAATGACATAAAAACAAAAATTGCAATTAAAATTAAAAAAATATACACATAAAACAATTTAAATAAATAATAAATAAAAGAATAAAAGAATAAAAAGAAATAAAGATAATAATAATAAAAAGAAAATATAAATGAGGTATTTTAAAATACCTCTCTGCCGAAATTTCGCCAGAAACGAACAAAGAGGGAAAGAAAAAAGCTTTAAACGCCGCACAAAATCGATCGGTCAAAAAATGGGGTATGACAATATATGTATATTTGATGGAAAAGTATTATTGTCTTGTTGTTGATGATGATACATGACATGTGTGAAATGTTGGATGAATTAGATAAATGTTGGTTATTTAACATGTTTTGTTGAGATAAATGTTAGTGAATTACTTACATTTATGATTTGTCGGTTATATATATCTAACTCTTTGTTTTGTGTGTTTGCGGATCGTTGAGTGATCCAGATTCTTAGGTTGAGGATTAGCGTTCGCATTAGGAGGTTTTGCTTAGTACTCTTTCTAATACTCTTGCGGCGAGGAGTTGGCTTATCTACTCCATGTTGTCTTTATCGTTTTGTCCAGTTTGCTCTGATGGTTGTAACACCATGTTTGCTCTGATGGTTGTAACATCATGAGTTCTTCGAATGGGCTCCACAATGCCACATACTCATGAAGCAACTCTATCATTTTTCTCTCCAATGATAGAACTTTGAAGAACTCACTTTAAGCCACACAACTTTAACTCATATAATTAAAAAATGTGCAACATAAAAAAAAGAATAAAAATAAACAACGGTAATACAGTGTATGTGTGTGTAAGTTTAAAGTGTAACCTAAGAGAGGGTGAATAAGGTTTCAATACTATTTTTTTTTGTTATTTTAGAGATGTTTTGGATTCCTTTTATTTTTCTTTAAAGTTATCACAAATGTATGATTCAATATGTAGAAAAATAAAAGAGGGAAGGGAAAGAGAAAGACACAAGAAAATTATAGTGGTTCCTCTATTGGTACATCCACTCCCTTCACACCCTTGAAGAAATTCACTATGCTAGAATCTTTGTACAAGCCTTACATCAAGACCTATCCTACAATCTTTCTAACATACACAAGATAGTACCCCAATATCTTTAACCATAAGAATCTTCACCAAACCCTATGATGAAATTCTTATACAACACAAGATAGCACCCCACTATCTTTAACAACAATTCTCAACAAAACTATGATGAGAATTTACAAACAAGTGTTGAAGAATGTACAATAATGTATGACTGTTATCAAATCAATATCACTTTAATAATATATGTAACTTAGTGCTCAGAAACTTTTTTGAGATATGAAAATATAATCAAGGTTTCAAAAGATATATGTATGAAAGTTTATGAGAAAAAAATGATATTGTTTTACTTAGAAATATATTGATAATGTGAAAGTTGTTGTTATTAATTATAATGATCACAAATATATTTATAGAGGCTTTAGAAAATGTCCATGAAGTAAGACAACCCTTCAAAAAATCTTATAATAAAAAAAATTATGTATTTAAAATAACAATGGTTCATGACAAAAGAAAATTCCGCATTCTGTCCAGAATTTATTAAATCAGTCGATACGCATGGTCCGATTTAAAAGGGTCGGTTTTAAAAATTCAAACGTTTCACTGTTTTGGAATTACAAACAGCAACAAATCCTTTTAAATCGGTTATACGACCCAATTGATTTAAATTGATCTGACAGCTATTTTTCAAAAATAAGCTTTTTATTAATTTTTAGAAGCTTGCTTCATATGGACTCACTACAAGAAATTCTGCTATTACTCATGGAAAAAACCGTCGGTAATTTACAAAAGCCGTGGGTAACGTTGAACTAGTGACGGATTACCCACTGTGATGGAACAACTTCAATTCAATACCCACCAGTGATAGTTAATCTCACGTCCCAAAAGGGTATGAGGATACCTCATAATTTGAAGGGTGAGTGAATTATCTAAGCTTCCCATCATGTTAAATCCCCCTAAACTTAATCGAAAATAGATCAAAATACTAACCCTATCTGTTATTTAATGTTCAAATAAACAACAAAATTTCACTGAAAATTCGAAGTTCCCAAAATTCAAACTCCACATACATCCAATTGAACAAGAAACTAACAAAAGCAACATCAGAATTACTAAAAATAAAAAACCTAGAGCTTCACTAGAACAAATTCAAAAATTCAAAATTTTGAATAAACTCCAACAAAATTCAAATTCAAAATTGACATACCCTTGAGAGCGAAGAAGCCTTCATTGCTACGTTGTGGCACAAATTGACAAAAGAGAAACCAAACTAGTCTTTCTGATCCGAACAGGTTGACCTTTACGAAGTCCATCAAGAGCGAAATTAACCTCATCAACATGCTCCATCATCTCTCCAAAATCTTGTGCCTCCATCAACGTCGAAGTCGCCGGAAAAGAGAATCTGTTCTTCCCGGAATCACTTTTGACTCTCTTTGAATCCTGGCGACCCGCGCCACACAAATCGTCGATTGAATTGGACTAGAATTGAAGAAAGACCACTGAGAAGCAAAACGAAATCCCAATTGCAGACAATAAACCGCAATCCCAATTGCAGACAGAAATTAAAACCTAATAATAACCCAAAATCACCATTGCATTTCGAAATAAAAAAACCCTAGAAAAACGAGAAACAGAGATAGAGGTCTTCCATAATCACCTTTGGCTTTTCCGGTGAAGGTGGGCGTATAGTCGAGTTCCAGTCGAGCGAGCAGAGAGAGAGGTCTTTTGTGTGTTTTAAGTTCTAATGCCAAAAAAAATATAAAAATTCAGTGTTTTTGTAACATCCCCAATTTCCTGTGCTAGCAATATATGTTATTAAGAGTATTTGTCTAAAACAACACATGCTAAGATATAGCATTAGAGTTATAATACATTTAAGAAGGTGGTATAATCTTAATACAAGTCACCATTGGAGTTGTCATGGTAAAGGAAGGATTAAGAGCTGAGTTAAAGACATGTGTCCCACTTTAAATCTTAACCATGACTCACCACACCCTACACACTACACCAACACAAGTTTCATTTTGCTGAATAACAAAATCAGAAAACACTCTCTTCTTCTTCCTTGCTCTCCCACGCCAACCACAACAAACATCACCCACATTCCATCTCTTCAATCCTTGTAAATAATCATCAAACCAAGCATGCAAATGGAGATATATGTTCCTTAGATTCTAGAAACTCATTGGTAAGTTCAAATTCTCCAATTCCTTCCTTTAATTCATTCAAAATTCGTGGTTCATGATCCTTTTCCAAACTCAAACTTCTGCTCTTTGAAATGCATGTGTTAGAAACCATGCTCAGCTTGGGTCTTGGTGATCTAGGAAGTGGAATTGGGAACTTCAGCTCAAGAAGGAATTAAGCTAGCCATTCAAAGCTGCAACCAGTTGCTAGCAAAAGAGTTCAAGCTTCAATTCTGAGGTGGATTCTTAGGATCTAGTATAGTTAGAAATTCCCCTCAAAGTTAATCAATGCATGATAACATAGGAAATAGGGATTGAAATGTGCATGAGAAGGGTTTAATTCCCAAAACTCTTCTCCTTTATAATTATTATGATATTCATGATGTTAATGGCTTGAAAGATTGGCAATTGTAGTGTAAAAAAAACTCTGTTTTGAACTGGTTCTGCAGGCCTTCGCGCCGAGGCGCAGCACTTTCGCGCCAGGGCGTAGGCAAAATGAGACAGAGGCAGAATCTGGAATGCAGGTTCGCGCCAGGGCGCAGAAGGTTCGCGCCGGGGCGCAAGCCACCAGCATTTCCAGATTTTGTCCCCTGTTTCCTGCTTTTGGAAATTCGTACGCATTTTGGATTGTCATCTTTTAAGTATTGTTTTCCATTAACATTAAGAATACCTTATAATTATGATGTCGTTGTACGGATAGGATTGATTATAACCTAGGCTAATAGCTAGGTTAGTTTCCCGGGATTGGGACATATTGGTAGTTGTTGAAACCATAGCTGTGTACATGTCAGTCGGAGAGTAGTTGGTTGTCTTCTGTACGCCACTACAGGGATTCGAGGAATCCGGAGAAAATGTTTAATAATAATTGTGATGCCGGAGGCTCCGTACCATAGTGCTTATGTTCACGAGAATTGGTGCGGAGGAGTGTGAGGCTCTCTGAGACAGGCTCACCTCAGAGTGTCCTTGCGGAGTTTAAAATGAATTCAGATAATTATTTGTGATACACCATATTATTTGCTGTATAGAGATATATATTTGTATATATGAGATGCGCTTATTGCGTGAGGACTGACGTGTAGGTTTTTCCCCGGTGTAGTCACCAATAGGTGGGTAGTAGAATCCACGAGACTTAGCAGTCTTACCCCCCCCGTTCATGTTTCAGGTACTCAGGGTGATCGTGGCAAGCAAGCTGCGGAGTAGTAGCATTGCTTGTATCTGATGATATTCGTCTTAGAATGTTTTAATTTATTGTGTTTCTATCTATTTCCTTCCACTGTGTTGTACTATTATGTACTATAGCACCTGCGTGTGCTTGAATTCTTATCTATGTATTTGTAAACTTGTTGTACTCGGTGTTCAATTATGGATCTTATAATATATTCTAGACAATGTATTATGGGGTGTTATAATTGGTATCAGAGCAGGTCGATTCAGACCGTGCCAGAGTCATAAGTATACAGTGCATTCTAAATGCGTACTCTAGGGATGTCTAACATTTATTCTACATGTTGTATCACTTGAGCCTAGCTAACTCAATTTGATTATGACAGATAGAGTAATATGGCAGAAGCACCAGGAGGACGCGGACGTGGTAGGCCACGACGGAATGTGGCAGAGGAAGAAGAACAACCTCAAAACCAATACTCTAATCCAGATGCGAATATGTGGGCACATATGATGCATCAGCAACAACAATTCCAAGCTTAGCAAGCCCAGCGCCATGAGGAGATGATGATGATGTTCCAACAACAAATGGGGAATGCACATACTCAGAACACGGGAAGTGCAGCGTTCAGGGAGTTTTGTCGAATGAATCCTCCGGAGTTTGTTGGAGAGTATGTTCCCTCGGTTGCAAGAGAATGGATTCAGAGGATGAGTGGGATTTTGGATTCCATGGAGTGTACTGAGCTGGAAAAGGTTACCTTCGCGACAAGATTTCTTCGCGGAGCGGCTTGCAATTGGTGGGAAGGTGTTAGAGCTTACATGACTGCAAGTCAGATGGAGATGACATGGGCTAATTTCAGACGTCTCTTCATCGACCATTACATTCCCGAGAGCTATAGGATGTCGATGGAACGAGAATTGATTGAACTTAAGCAAGGAGGTAAGTCTGTGGCGGAATATACAGCCAAGTTTAACGAGTTAGTGAGGTATGTGGCCGATACTGACGATGCTCCTACCGAGGCGTGGAAGATCAAGAAGTACCGTTTCGGTTTAAGGGCGGATATTGCACATGATGTGTCTATGCTGCAAGTTGCTAGTCTTGTTGAATTGATTCAGAAGAGTTATCATGCTGAGTCAGGCCTTGAAGCCATGAGAAAGGAAAGGTTTGAGGTGAATCAAAAGAGACGAGATTCGGGAAAGTATAAAGAGCAACTAAAGCCAAAGAGTTCTCCACAGAAGGGAAAACAAAATGTTCCTCAGAGATCACATCCAGCATGTCCAGAATGTGGAGTGTTCCATCATGGAGAGTGTATGAAGGGAAAAGGTGTATGTTTTCACTGCAAACAACCCGATCATTATTAGAATGAATGTCCCAAGTTGCACGGTTCCGGAGGTTCGAGTGGAACAACAAGGAGCAAGGGTCGAGTGTATTCTCTTGATGGTGAACAAGCTAGAGGTAATAATGCCTTAATCATTGATGTTTGTCAATTGGGTCAATCTGAAGTTGTTGTACTGTTTGATTGTGGAGCTACCAATTCTTTTATTTCTGTTGAATGTGTGATGAGGTTGGGTTTATCTTCGACTTCTTTAATTCCTCCCATGACTGTTGCCGTTGCTACGGGTGGCAAAGTTGTTTCCAAGAGGGTATGTCAAAACTGTCCTGTTAGCGTCGCAGGAAAAATCTATCATGTTGATCTAATCTGTTTGCCATTAAAAGACATGGACATAGTACTAGGCATGGATTGGCTCTCTGCCAACACTGTGTACATAGGCTGTGCTGAAAAGAATCTATACGTTCCTATTGATCTTAATGCAGAGAGTAGAGCCCTGACTGCTCTGCTGCAGAATACTCACCAGTTAATCCAGTATCTCGGTGCAGAGAACAAGTGTTTCAGTATTATGTTCACCGTGAGTTCAGAGTCTAGTCTAAGCCCCAGTGACATTTCGATTGTCAGAGAGTATCTGGATGTGTTTCCAGAAGAGATAAATAGTTTACCACCAGAGAGAGAAATTGAGTTCTCGATTGATCTTGTTCCAGGATCTCAGCCTATCTCAGTTGCACCATATAGAATGTCCCCTCTTGAACTTCGAGAATTGAAATCTCAACTTGAAGAATTATTGCAAAAGCATTTCATTCGTCCGAGTGTCTCACCTTGGGGTGCTCCGGTTCTGTTAGTGAAAAAGAAGGACGGGACAATGCGGTTGTGTATTGATTACCGTCAGCTCAATAAAGTTACCATCAAGAATAAGTATCCGTTACCTCGTATTGATGATCTGTTAGATCAACTCAGAGGAGCTACTATCTTTTCCAAGATTGATCTTAGATCCGGGTATCATCAGATCCGTATCAGGACTTCCGACGTGTCCAAAACTGCTTTCAGGACTCGTTATGGTCATTATGAATTTTTGGTTATGCCGTTTGGTCTGACCAATGCCCCAGCAGTATTCATGGATTACATGAACATAATTTTTCAGCCTTATCTTGATAAGTTTGTGGTAATCTTCATTGATGATATTTTAATCTACTCTAAAGATCCTCAGGAGCATGCAGAGCATCTGAGGATTGTTCTTAATATTCTGAGAGAGAAGCAACTTTATGCCAAATTCAGTAAGTGTGAGTTTTGGCTTTCTGAAGTAAAGTTTCTGGGTCATGTAATATCACAAGGAGGTGTATCTGTTGATCCATCCAAAGTAGAAGCGGTGCTTAATTGGGAAAGACCTAAAACTGTTTCTGAAGTAAGAAGTTTCCTTGGTTTAGCAGGCTATTACCGGAGGTTCATTTTGGGATTTTCGGAGATAGCGCTACCATTAAACCGGTTGACTAGAAAAGGAGCTGCATTTGTCTGGAATGAATGGTGTGAGAATAGTTTTAACTTGTTAAAACAAAAATTGACTAGTGCTCCGGTGTTAGTAATTCCTGACCCTGATAAGAAGTATGTAGTGTATTGTGATGCTTCTAATAAAGGACTCGGATGCGTACTTATGCAAGAGGGCGCCGTAGTCACATACGCATCGCGACAGTTGAAACCACATGAAGAGAATTATCCTACCCATGATCTTGAACTAGCAGCCATTATTTTTGCTTTGAAAATCTGGAGACATCACTTGTATGGTGTGCAGTTTGCACTGTACAGTGATCATAAGAGTTTAAGATATTTGTTTGATCAAAAGGAGTTGAACATGAGACAACGGAGATGGATGGAATACTTGAAAGATTTTGACTTCGAATTGAATTACCATCCAGGAAAGGCAAATGTAGTAGCTGATGCTTTGAGCAGAAAGGCGTTGTATGCATCGGAAATTTTAACTCATCAGTGTGGGTTGTATGAGAAATTCAGAGACATGAATTTAAATGTCACTTACCGGAAGGACGGAGTCAAGTTGAATAGAATCGAAGTGACGTATGACTTGCGTTCCACCATCGGTAGTGCACAAGAGAAGGATTTGGATTTGCAAAGAAGGATAGGGAAACCTGAGTTCACTGTAGCAGATGACGGTGTAATTCAGTTTGGGAATAGAATTTGTGTACCAAATGATGCAAAATTGAAAAGATTGATTTTAGAAGAAGCACATAAGAGTGGATTTTCAATTCACCCTGGTTCCACCAAGATGTATCATGACCTGAAGAAGAACTATTGGTGGCCAAATATGAAAACTGAAATCGCGGAGTTTGTATCGAGGTGTATTGTATGTCAGCAGGTTAAGATTGAACATCAGAAACCAGCCGGTCCTTTGCAACCTTTAGAAATACCCGAGTGGAAGTGGGAACATATTACCATGGATTTTGTAACTGGTTTACCCCGTAATCAGAAAGGAGAAGATTCCATTTGGGTTATTGTTGATCGGTTAACAAAGTCAGCTCATTTCATTGCAGTGAAGTCGACTTAAGAGGCTTCGCGGTATGCTGAGATATTCCTAGAAGAGATTGTTAAGTTGCATGGAGTTCCGTTGAGTATAGTATCAGATAGAGATCCAACTTTTACCTCTCATTTTTGGCGTGCTTTCTAGAAGGCAATGGGAACACGATTGAGAATGAGTACTTCCAATCATCCGCAGACGGATGGTCAATCTGAGCGAACTATTCAGACTCTTGAGGATATGCTCCGAGCTTGTATTTTAGAGGATGGTGGTAATTGGAGCAAACACCTGCATCTCATTGAATTTGCCTACAATAACAGTTACCATGCTAGTATCGGTATGGCACCATATGAAGCCCTGTATGGGAGAAAGTGTAGAACGCCTTTGTGTTGGACTGAAGTAGGTGATAAAGGAGTGTTAGGACCGGATATTATCCAAGAGACTACTCTGAAGATTAAGTCAGTTAAAGAGCATATGAGAGTTGCACAAAGTAGACAAAAGAGTTATGTCGATCACAGAAGGAGACCTATAGAGTTTGATGAAGGTGATCATGTATTCTTACGCGTAACGCCTAAGCTGGGTTTGCGCGGTGTGTTCAAAACAAAGAAGCTTGCTCCTAGGTACATTGGGCCATATCAAATCCTTAAACGAGTTGGTCCTGTGGCTTATCAGTTAGCTTTGCCCCCATCTATGTCCAGGATGCATGACGTGTTCCATGTGTCTCAACTCAGAAAGTTCATTCCTGATCCATTCGTGCCGGTGGAATTAGAAAGCATTGATTTGCAACCAGATCTAACTTATCAACCTGATCCCATTCGAATTGTAGATCGTGATGTTAAGGCTCTTAGGAACAAGAAAATTCCTGTGGTGAAAGTAGAATGGTCTCGAACACCGGATGGCGAATTCACTTGGGAGTTGGAATCCGAAATGATGAAAAGCTATCCTTATCTTTTCTCAGGTATATTTCAATTTCGCGGACGAAATTTATTTAAGGGGGTAGATTGTAACATCCCCAATTTCCTGTGCTAGCAATATATATTAAGAGTATTTGTCTAAAACAACACATGCTAAGATATAGCATTAGAGTTATAATACATTTAAGAAGGTGGTATAATCTTAATACAAGTCACCATTGGAGTTGTCATGGTAAAGGAAGGATTAAGAGCTGAGTTAAAGACATGTGTCCCACTTTAAATCTTAACCATGACTCACCACACCCTACACACTACACCAACACAAGTTTCATTTTGCTGAATAACAAAATCAGAAAACACTCTCTTCTTCTTCCTTGCTCTCCCACGCCAACCACAACAAACATCACCCACATTCCATCTCTTCAATCCTTGTAAATAATCATCAAACCAAGCATGCAAATGGAGATATATGTTCCTTAGATTCTAGAAACTCATTGGTAAGTTCAAATTCTCCAATTCCTTCCTTTAATTCATTCAAAATTCGTGGTTCATGATCCTTTTCCAAACTCAAACTTCTGCTCTTTGAAATGCATGTGTTAGAAACCATGCTCAGCTTGGGTCTTGGTGATCTAGGAAGTGGAATTGGGAACTTCAGCTCAAGAAGGAATTAAGCTAGCCATTCAAAGCTGCAACCAGTTGCTAGCAAAAGAGTTCAAGCTTCAATTCTGAGGTGGGTTCTTAGGATCTAGTATAGTTAGAAATTCCCCTCAAAGTTAATCAATGCATGATAACATAGGAAATAGGGATTGAAATGTGCATGAGAAGGGTTTAATTCCCAAAACTCTTCTCCTTTATAATTATTATGATATTCATGATGTTAATGGCTTGAAAGATTGGCAATTGTAGTGTAAAAAAAAACTCTGTTTTGAACTGGTTCTGCAGGCCTTCGCGCCGAGGCGCAGCACTTTCGCGCCAGGGCGCAGGCAAAATGAGACAGAGGCAGAATCTGGAATGCAGGTTCGCGCCAGGGCGCAGAAGGTTCGCGCCGGGGCGCAAGCCACCAGCATTTCCAGATTTTGTCCCCTGTTTCCTGCTTTTGGAAATTCGTACGCATTTTGGATTGTCATCTTTTAAGTATTGTTTTCCATTAACATTAAGAATACCTTATAATTATGATGTCGTTGTACGGATAGGATTGATTATAACCTAGGCTAATAGCTAGGTTAGTTTCCCGGGATTGGGACATATTGGTAGTTGTTGAAACCATAGCTGTGTACATGTCAGTCGGAGAGTAGTTGGTTGTCTTCTGTACGCCACTACAGGGATTCGAGGAATCCGGAGAAAATGTTTAATAATAATTGTGATGCCGGAGGCTCCGTACCATAGTGCTTATGTTCACGAGAATTGGTGCGGAGGAGTGTGAGGCTCTCTGAGACAGGCTCACCTCAGAGTGTCCTTGCGGAGTTTAAAATGAATTCAGATAATTATTTGTGATACACCATATTATTTGCTGTATAGAGATATATATTTGTATATATGAGATGCGCTTATTGCGTGAGGACTGACGTGTAGGTTTTTCCCCGGTGTAGTCACCAATAGGTGGGTAGTAGAATCCACGAGACTTAGCAGTCTTACCCCCCCCCCCCCCCCCCCCGTTCATGTTTCAGGTACTCAGTGTGATCGTGGCAAGCAAGCTGCGGAGTAGTAGCATTGCTTGTATCTGATGATATTCGTCTTAGAATGTTTTAATTTATTGTGTTTCTATCTATTTCCTTCCACTGTGTTGTACTATTATGTACTATAGCACCTGCGTGTGCTTGAATTCTTATATATGTATTTGTAAACTTGTTGTACTCGGTGTTCAAATTATGGATCTTATAATATATTCTAGACAATGTATTATGGGGTGTTATAGTTTTTTTATTGGTCTTATAAAAAAAAGCTTTTGATTGGTCTATATAATTATTAACAACTAAGCAGTGGGTAACAATTTTTAAAAATTCACAAAAAAAATCTTAACTTTATAGATGGTTTAGTTGTGGGTAAGTCGTCGGTACTTTAAAAATTATCCACGGCCATATAGCCGTGGGTAACTGTTCGTGGGTAATGAAGGAATTTCTTGTAGTGACTTTTATGTTTAACTTAGAAACTTATTTGTAATTAATTTTAAAATAATTTCTGAGCATTCTAAATTATATAATTATTAAAAGTAATAGATCAAAAACAAGGACCATACTTACAATTAATTTAAATTAAAAGCTAAGTCTTGGTCTTCATCTTGATTTCTTATCTCGAGCATCCATAAGATTTCTTCTTTTGTGATGTGAGTTCGTTATCATCAAAACTCAGACAAGTTCAAGAAGGAAATCTTCTTCACAGTGTGTACTGTAAAAATGGAAGACACTCAATTTTATCCTTCTCTCTACATTTTCAAATTTAAAATAATATAAATATATAGCCAATATTTGATCCTTTGTGTGATGAACTGCTAATGTGTCAGTTAAGAATGTTGTTGTAGCAAGCAACATTGCAATCCAGCATGGCGGACCCCAACAAATGAACAATGAATTTTTTGACTTTTTGGTTCTACATGTTGGCAAACTGGACAAACGAACCCCCATTGGACTTGTTCTAAGGGCACATGTTAAGAACACAAATGTGGTAAAAATTTATTGCAACTTGTGTATTCATCAACTACTTGAACATTATATGTTTTGTATCATTAAATGCAAAATTTCTACTTTTAGGTAAGGGCACATGTTAACATGACCCGTATTTATATTGAATATGACACCTCTTAGTGAATAAAAAATACAATGATTTGGAAAGATATAATAATGAAAAGGTGTATGTTTACGTATCAAAATTTTTCAAAAATACAAAGAGGTAAATCAATTTACCAAAACGTTCAATCAATTTCCCCTTCATTCAACATTAAAAAATTTGTCAATTTACACTTGGTAAATTGATGATGACAAATGCACACTTGATGTGTGTGAGTTTTTCGGAATACTCCCCCTAGTGGGATTGATCGTATCTGATCCAATCCAAAGGTAAAACCGCAAACCGAACCAATTCAAACCGAAAACCGCAAAAACCGCATTTGGTTTGGATGAACTTGGATGATTTTTTCAGCTAACCGCGCGGTTCAGTTCGGTTGGCGATTTCCATTTTTGAAAACCGAACCACCAATATACTAACAATTAAATTTATATTATATTGCTTTAATTTTATTCCTAAAGTCAGCCCACACTCACAGCCCAACCCAATACATACACCTCCAAATAATAGAATTTTCACGCTCCAACAATTTCCATTCACACTAGGGTTTCTATTTCCATTCACACTCTTGACGCTGCCTCCGCCTCTCTTCTCTCGTTGCTGCCTCTGTCTCTCTTCTCTCGCCGCCGCGTCTATAATCGTCTGAACATATTAGCTCAATCACACGACAATCTGAAGCTCATCATCTCCATCCTCCATTCACGACGATCTGAACTTTTCAACGGTGAGTTTTTCTTTGTGAATTTTTCTTTTTTAATTTTGGTTTACTGTTATTAAGTATCATACAATTGTTGTTACTGATCTTTTTTAATTTTGGTTTACTGTGAGTTTTTCTTTGTGATTTGTTTTTGGTTTACTATGATTTTGTTTTTTTATGGAATAAGCCGATATAGTAAACCTTTACTAAAAAGATGAATCATATAATTGGAATACTGAATGTTTGAATGCGTTTTTATGGAATAAGCTGAATGCTTTTTTTTTATGGAATAAGCTGAATGTTTTTTTTTTTTGTTACTTTAGATATGACTATTGATAAGGAAGTGAGTTATGCTGCTGGCTCTCATGCTCCCATATCCATGACCGAAAATTAGGTATCGAATATAACTCTTTATATATTTTTAATTTTGTTGTGGGTTATTTATGTTTTTATTGTTAGTACGAAATTGAAAATGATTTGTTGTTCATGTTATTTGCAAGATGAAAATAATCCATCATCAGTGCCTACAACATAACACCCATCTCAAACTATTAATCAAGGTGACAAAGATCAATGTGACAATGTTCAAAACAAAAAGAAAAGGAAAGTCAGGGAAGCATCTAAAAAGACAAAGAATGTTTCTAATGTTGTTGAGCCAGAGTCAGATTCAGAGCCAGAGCCAGATAATAAAAAACCTTGTAGGCCTAAATCTTGGGTTTGGGAACATTTTACCAAAGTAGATGGTAAGATTGTGTGTAAGTGGTGTAAAAGAGCAAAATATGCTGCTGATTCACACAAAAATGGGACCTCCAATTTAATAAGTCATTTAAGAATACAATGTAAAAAATTTCCCAAAGAAAGGGATCCTAACCAAACCGTTCCAGGACGGATGGCAATTGCTAGGGATTGTTTGAACCTTTACACTAGTGAGTAACATAAACTAAGAAGCATGTTTACTAAAACAAATCAAAGTGTCTCCTTAACAACTGATACATGGACATCTGTGCAAAATATCAATTATATGGTTCTTACTGCACATTTTATTGATGAAAATTGGAAGATGCATAAAAGAATAATTAATTTTTGTCCAATCACGTCTCATAGGGGGGAGGTAATTGGGAAAAAGATTGAGAAGTGCTTGGAGGGTTGGATGATAGATAAGGTTTTCACCATCACGGTTGATAATACTAGTTCAAATGATCTTGCTATCTCTTACCTGAAAAATAGAACGGAGGATTGGAATTCACATCCATTAAAAGGGGAGCATTTGCACGTTAGGTGTTGTGCTCACATCCTGAACCTTGCTATTGGTGACAAATTGAAGTTGAAGGATATGCATTCTTCAATTTCCAAAATTAGGAGTGCGGTTCGATTTGTTCGTGCGTCAGCTAATCATTTGGATAGGTTTAAGGTATGTATTAAAGAAGCTAGGATACAAGACAAGTCTACAGTGCAATATGATTGTCCCACTAGATGGAACTCTACCTACATTATGCTTGAAAGTGCATTGAAGTTTCAGAAGGCATTTAAAAGATTAGGTGAGAAGTGTGTTGAGTTTGCAATGATGGAAAGCGGTGTCCCAAATAATGATGATTGGGAAAATGCCAAGTGTTTTGTGAAATTCCTGGAGTTGTTTTTTGAAATCACTAAGAATGTGTCAGGTTCAACTTATGTAACATCTTCTACATATTTCATGGAACATTGTAGGATATTGGATGCATTCGATAGTTGGATGGGATGTCACAAAGATGACCCAATACTTGCAAAGATGGCTATCAATATGAAAGGTAAATATGAGAAGTATTGGGGGGGACGTCTCAAAGATGAATATGTTGGTCTTTATTTCTGTAATTTTTTATCCTCGTCGTAAGTTTCAATTTGTTAGTTGGGGATTGAATAAATATTTAGAGAAGGAAATTTCTGATCGTTTGTGTGAGAAGGTAAAGGAAACTTTAACCATAATATTTGAAATCTATAGTCATTTATCAAATAAAGACCAAGTAGAAAGTGGTGTACTAGAAGTAGAAGCAGAAAGTGCTTCTCAAATAAAGAAGCAGAAATTTGTTGATCAATTTGAGAAGGAAAAATGAAGTGGATGTGTATCTCACAGAGCCTAGGGAGAATGGCTATCTTGAATTTGACATCTTAAATTGGTGGAAGGTGAATTCTACCAAATACCCTACTCTCGGTCTAATAGCTAGAGATATATTGGCTATGCCAATATCAACTGTTGCTTCTAAGTCTGCTTTTAGCACAGGGGGTAGAGTTCTTAATAATTATAGGAGCTTTCTTACACCACACACTGTTGAAGCTTTAATCTGTGCACAAAATTGGTTAAGATTTTCACCTTTGTCAGATGATATTGAGGAGCATTTGGAAGATTTAGAGAAGCTTGAAGAAGGTATATATGTATATAATTGATTATATTTTATTCAAATTTAATTGTTTATTATGTCTAACTTTTGTTATATTTGATACATTCTTAGAATTGGCACCTATCCCACAATTGAATGAGGGGATTTCTGATATTGAATCTGATTAGTAGATGTCCTTGAAAAGGAAATTAAATGGTATGTTTGATTCTTCAATTTTTTAAATCTTTTTATTTGTTTTTAAATCAATTATTCTGACAATTTGTTCATTTATGATATCTAGATGGAGTCATGGAGATGGAGACAATGTGTTTACATCATAATTGTTCAATTATTATTTTGGAACTTAAGTGTTGTAATTTGTTATGAGACATGAACTTGTGTATTTTTAGAGTTATGAGACAATGTGTTTACAACATAATTTTTGGTACTGCAATGTGTTATGAGACTTTTAATTTGTTATGAGACATGAACTTGTTTGATTCTTGAATGAGACACAGTGTACTGCAGAATGAAATGAATTTAGCTTGAAAATGAAATGAATTTGAGCTGTGTGCATGCTAAATTATCGTGGTTGGAAATTATTATGGTGTAAACCACACCAACCGAACCGATCCTAACCGCGTTAGTTTGGTTTGGTTTGGATGACTTTTTAAAAACCAACCGAACCAAACTGAAACGCATGTATTTTTATCTTGCGGTTAAGATGACTTTTTGGCTCAAAATCAAACCGAACCGCACCGCGAGCACCCCTACCCCCTAGGATGAATATCCCCCCCTTAATCCAAGACTTGTATTCAATTGAAAATTGATGATGTAATTGGATATCACGAAGACAATGAAAAAACGAACATACATATATACATCATTCTCCCCCTTTTGACATTATCAAAAAGAAGGGAAAGATGGGTAAAAGTAAATGAAATCCAAAAAATAAACGGATAGAAACATGTTCATCCAAAGACCATAGGCACAACAACCATGAAACTATTTAACATAAAAGTCTAGATAATCATGTCATAGCAAAAATTAACAAGGCTTAGACTATTACAAAATTACATAAAGAAGTTCAACAAAGTCAACATAAGATAATGATATAATGATAAAACATAAATCGGGACTAACACAATGACATAATGATAAAAACTTAAAAGAAGGTAAGCATAAACAAATATCAGTCAGTCTTGGTTCATATCATCATGTCCTTCTCCCCTTTAAACTTCAAACCGATCCATCCTTGATGAAACACTAGCTACATCTTGTCTTAAGTTACCAAATTCTTCACGGAGACCAGCAAAATGAAGGTCCATTCGGTTAAACCTTGAGTCATGAAGTCCACAATCATTTGGTTGGTGGGTTCAGCGAGTGGAGGTTGTTGAGGAGGAGGAGGTTCATCATGTTCAAGATAAGAAATGCTATGATTGAGAGAATCGTTATATGTAACGCCCCGGATTTTGATCCAAGACATTACGTCTAATTCTTTTATTCTTAGAAGATAGTAGTTTTTGATTATTTATTATTTACAACTTATCACAAAACAAATCATTATTTTTCTCTTAAAATTTCGAGATATCAAATTATTAAATTAAAAATAAAAAATGTTTATTGAAGCTTTGAACCTGTAGTGGTAAGGGTCAGTAATCTTTCCCATCGCCCATATCAAGAAAACCGAACATAATTTAGCCGCATAAAATAGAGCATATATCAAAGCACACGTAAACACCATTAACAAAAATAACACAATGCATGCTCTTATTCTAAATAATCTGGATATAGTCACCCATACCAATGGGGAAAATCACGTACCCCCTTACGCACAAGGCTGGAGTACCAAATACAAAAATGAATGTTCATGCCATGTCTACACACACCATCACAAATATTCCAAAAATCATGTATTCACAAATATTTCTAAGAAAACACACATATGGCTATCATAACACTATATTTCAATACAACTAAATGTACGCATAGTAACTTGTATGGAGGAGACTGCCCTTACCAGTTTTTTCACTTTAGCGTAAAATTCTACCATCCAAGAAAATCTCACAAGGCGTGTGAATCAAAGAAGTAATCCGAAATGAATTGGCAAGGCTTAATACAATTTAGCATGACCAAACCTTAATACAAAACTTCACGTAGGTTGACTTAAGAGAAAAATTATGATATTATATTGTTCTTTTCATGTTATCACACACAATTGATTATATATAGTAAATATACTACGTACGATTCCAAATAATTCTTTAGCTACATAAAATAAGACATTCAATAAATAATAAATTGATACAATTACTAACGTAATAAATTATAAAATTTTGGGATGTTACATTATATCACTCCCATCTTGGTATTTATAACAGCAGTGGAAATTTCACAATCATCGACAGTCATCGGATAACAAAACTCATTATTAAGATTGACCTTGAATTTCTTGAGGATCTTGGTGGTAAATCGAGCATACGGAAGACCAGCAGATTTCTCACCGTAACTACCCATGTGATGCATTATAACATATGCCCAATTTACCATCTTTTGATTATTAACAGCATACATCAATTGCATTTCCAGATCATTGATAGAAGCATGGTTAGAGTATTTTGGAACAAAAACATAACTCAGAAAATAGTGAATTCTTTCATTAATTGGTAAATTACCAGCGTGCCAAAAGGTTTTTTCAGGGAGCCTACCACTCGTTTTTCTTCTCTTTTCAGTAACATCATATTCATAAAATCTAGAGAGGCTATAGTAAAAATCCTTTTTATCATACCCTGTTAACTGAGCATCTACTCCTGATTTAATTTCAACACCCTAAAAAGGAATTTTAAGGTATTCTCCTAGTTTTTACACAGTTAAGGAAATTGGAATTCCCTTGACAAAGGAGGTTAATATATACATTGTTCTCTAGGGTCAAGTTGCAGTAGAAAACTTTGACTAAGTCATGATAGTAGTCTCCATGATCAGAGATAAGTTCATAGACCTTTTGAACTTTAAAAAGTAGAGGAAAATCAAAACATTCACTAGAAAAGGTAGGAAGATTACCATACTTTGAGGAGTGACAGACGTTTTGTGAAAAAATTCCATAAACTTTTCCCTTAGTTGTTGAGTTGTGAGTAACTTTGTCAAATCTGTTGGAAAATGAACTTGATTAGGTTCATTTAATGTGTGGAAGTTGATCCATTGTGATTAGAAATAAAATGGGATGAACTTTTTGGTTTTGTAGGACTTGGAACTAAGGAGTGTGAGTTAAAAAAAGTGGGAAAAAATCCTTCATTGCTTAAAACACTCTCTTTAGTAATGTGTATATATCTCAAAGTGGCTAATATTTTCTGGTCACAAAATTAACTAATTTTTTAGTTAATTAAGCTAGTCAAATAAGCAATTAAGGACTGACTCATCACAGCTGGACATATTGATTCCTTACTGTTTGAAAAATGGATTCTTCAAATCAATCCATTAATCCACACGTAATTGTGTTGTCCCTTACTATACGTTGCAATACACACATATTAGATGTCTTTCTTCTTTATATGTGAGTTTCTTTTTATTCTTAATTAGACAATCAGTATACGACTTTCTTGTTCATTTGAAAGGCATATACATGAATACAAAAAAAAAACAATCTCTCTTCTCCAATTTTCTTCACTCAATTTTTTTTTTTTTATGTGTTACATTGGTTGAAACTGATATTGTCATATCAATACTGATATTGTTGTATCGGTAAAGATTGATATTGTTGTATCTATTATGATTATAAATTTCAAAAAATGAGTATGTTCAAATTTACCCAAAAATTCTTCATATCTACTACTACTATATCTACTACTACTATAATAAAAGTAATTACAATCACCTTCCCTAATTTGTCCTCCTAAATTTTGCTCAACTCCCAAATCTTATACCCTTTTGTGTCATTTTACTCTTAATTTTCCTCATAATTATTTTATTTTATTTATTCTAAGCATAATAATTATCCTTTTTTTTTCTTTGGTACATTGTTTACAAAGTTAAAAACTAACATTTATAAAAAGGTTACTTAATGCCAGTTTATTTTGTCCTTTAATTTCTCACACTTCTCCCAAGTGGTAAACTAAAAGGTCACACTTGTCACTTTGTTGGAATTCAAAGTATCTTTCACTTCTTCCCCTTCCATTGCATCATACAACTTCCGCACATTACAATCACAACAAGTAACCATTTTAAAATTGACTTCGTTACTGGCATGAAAAAAATGCTTATGTGACTAATGTTTGTTCTATACTTATGAAAATATGTTAACCATTAACATTCTACATTTTAGACCTTGATGTGATTTTAAACATGAAACATCATTAACATAATAGATAGTAAGATACTCAATAGATCTCCGACTTTACGAATATTTTAAAAAATACTGTGTAAATATTTCCCATTGAAAAACATTAATTTGGTTCAAATATGTAATTCTTACAATTATTTTTTTGTAACCAAGAATTATAATTTTTTTTTATACTTTTAAATGTTATTTATTCAATTATATTATGTCACCGATATTTCATAAGGTCAACAAGGGTGATAAAAATATTTGTACACATTGATAACATTGATACCTAAATAAGTAATGGGAACGACACAATTATATGTCATTGATACCTAAATAAGTAAGAGGGTCATTGATAGATAAAAAAAAAAAAAAAAAGAAGAAGGCAAGTTTCTATCGCTCATAAATATATATATGAGACATAACAAACCGTATCGGAATATATAAACATATAAAATCTACAACGGGTGCGGTACAAATATTTTAACGGATTTTTGCATTTAAAATAAACAAATATTTTATAAAAATTTCACATTAATATTGATATTCCAAAACTACTTATAAATTTTCAAAATGTTATTATATCAACTTTGTTATCTATTAATAATTAACGGACCCGTGCGAATGCACGGGTATTTTGCTAGTTGTAGATTAATTCACCATACTCCATTCAAAAAGTGAGTTGATTTGTTCCAAAAAAATGAGTTGTTGTGGATACCGGAGATATTCAACATATTGGATTCCAAAATGAAGTAGATTCTTAACAATTGCACTAAGCAACCAACTGGAAAATTAAAAAATCAGTTAATAAGTTACAAGCAAATAATCTTAATAGGTAAAAACACACTTAATAAATTACAAGCAAATATAAAAATCACTCACCAAAAAATCAGGTCATTATCATTAATGACTCCAAAAAACATTCACCTGAAAATAAAAATAATAACTAGATTAATGCAAATAAGATACACAATAAGTGGTAAAACAGTGAGCATATAATAATAAACGGTTAGTATTTTTTTTTTGAATAAATAGTCAACATACACAATAATAACTAGATTAATGCAAATAATAATCACTAACACTAGGTTTTTCAATCACAGCTTATTGGTTGTGATTGAGAAGTTGATGTTTCCACTGGAACAGCAGTTGTTGTAGTAATATCACGTGATGTTGATCCACTAATAGATAGTCCTTCAAATTCTGTATATAATTACAATATAATAATTTCATATAAAACATAATTGAAGCAAAACAATAATGTAATTTAAAAGGTAAAATAAACAATTTCATATACTAGATACAATAGTTGCAGAAAACTCAAACTCGTCATTGATATTCAAGTCTTTGAACTGACTTAGGGTGGGCTTCAACCAATTCCGACCACAAATTAGTGTTTCAGCCATTTGTGGATTCAATGAGCTTCTATAGGTGTCCAAAACTCTACCTCCGGTACTGAATGCACTTTCAGATGCCACATTTGAAACTGGTGAAGCTAAAACATCCCTCACCATTGTCGACAATACAAGATAACGACAAGAGTTTTGTTTCCACCAAACAAGGATGTCAAAGTTTACATCATTTGCACGTTCCTCATCTAAGTACTTTTCAAGCTCAATTTTTTTACCGTGGATTCTTTTTTTTAAGATTTTCTTTATAAGCTTAAGCCCTCACCAAATGAGATGGAACTCCAGTTGAGACCACATTTTCAGTAACTAAACTAGCCTCAGATGGACTTGCAGATGATTGTCCAGCATGATGTTGTTGGTCATGGGCATCTTTGTACCAATTGAAGAGTTTAAACAATTGAGTATCGATCACAACAATCAGATCAGTAAAAAATGTTGGTTGGTCCCCATACATGTCATTAAAGCACCATTTCACATAGCTTAACTTGTAACGAGGGTCAAGAATCACACCAAAGTAAAGAATCTTGTTGATATTTTCAATTTCACCGCAATAATTGTCATATTTCTGATTCATATCAACTCCCATTGAGGCTAAAATTGTGTTCAAGTTCCTTGTTGTTCTCTTCAACTCACAATGAACAACAACTAGTTTGTAGAAAGCCTTGTGCGAGGATACTTCTTGTGACGAGGAAAACTCATTCGTAGCATCATAGAATTTTTTTAAAACGTTACAAAACACCTAACATCTTCCCAATCTCTAACACTAGGAGGAACAACTTCCCCAAAAAATCCAAATAACTCGAATCTTCACCCTCCAACTTCTCAAAGGCAGCTTGGAACTTCTCAGCAGTCTCTAGCATTAGATATGCCAAGTTCCACCTTGTTTGAACATCAAGACATAGTAGCTTCTTACAATTGATTCTAGCAAACTCAATACACTGAACTTTGTCGATCTTTGGGATGAGGACCTAACAAACCCATCAACTAAGTGCGTCAATATCAACATATGGTTTTACATACTTGCATCAATTCAACTATAGGTTGCACCATTTCAAGATTCCCATAATGCAATTTTTTATTGGTGCAAACTGGTTTTGAACCGGTACAAAATTCTTCTGGACTTCAGAAAATAAGTTCATGTATCAGTTTAAGTAAGTGTTGCACCGGTTCAACCTGGTCATATACCGGTACAAAATACTCTATGAATTTCCAAGATTTCTCTTGCACACCGGTTCATGCTTTGCATGCATCGCTTCATGATTTCTACAAATCGTGCACGATTCAAACTGTTGCTTGCACTGGTTCATAAACTAGTTATTATGTGTTTTTAAAATACAAACTTAGTTTAAAAGCCTTTCAAAAACCCCAACTTTTCCCTCAATGATCCAAAAACTTTAGTAATCAATTAACATGATGATTATGGCATAAAAACACATATCTATCAACAACAATCATTATCAATTTCATGAAATCATCCCCACATTCACCATTTTTGAAATATTCATGAACAACAATAGCTCAACCAAGCATGAACATTCATACAAAACATCGTCATTTATATAAAACATAACCAAACTTGAATTAAAACAACATGGAAAACATCGAAACCCTAAAACCCTAAGTGATTCAAGAAATACCCTTTTGAATGGATAACCAGGCCCGGTTTTGGGCCAGGGCAACCAGGCCCCCAGCCCAGGGCCTCCAAAAATTGGGGCCTCAATTTTATTTTTTTTCAAGCCCATCATTATAAATATTGCTTAAGTATGTTTTCGGACAAATTCTTTCATCGAATATTGATTAGCTTGTTGGTCTCCACCTTTGTCCTAAGGTTTCTGCTTCTTGAGGGTGGTGAGTTCAAATCTCACCTGTGACAACTTTTTGATTTTATTTTAAGAGTTCAATTCATAATAATAAATATAGTTAATTTTAATTTAATATTATTTATAGTTTATATCAAATGTTACATAAATTGTTTCCTTTTACTGTAACCAAAACAATTGTTTCCATTTACAAAATAATAAGTTTTTCTATAAAAAGAATTACTTTATATCTTGTAAATAATTTTACTGCTTTTTTTTAAAAAAAACTACATTTTATTATTTCTTTGAAAATAAATAATTAATTTATAAAATTAAGTTGTAATTTTTATTAAAAATACTCTAAACTCTTTTTACAAGATTAAAAACACTATCATTTTTTGAATAATATTAGCTTAAAGGTGTATTTTGTTGCTATTAAGTAGAATATGACTATTTTTACATGATGGATGTTGGTTTCATTTTTAAAAAAGGTATTCTCTTTAAAAAATTGCATTTTTTTTTAATAAAAAACATTAATTTTACTAAATTTATTTTACTTTAAAAGGGCCTCTTTAACTAATTTGTCCCGGGCCTCCAAATGTATTGAGACGGCCCTGTGGATAACTATGGGGTACTTGGGGGAGAAAGGATATACCACTCTCTACCATAAATTGTTTTTAACAAGAATATAAACCTCATATTACATCTAAATGAATGAAGAAATTGAATTGAAAAAGACTTGATTCTTGTTGCTCTTTGTTCTTCCCTCCTTTCTCCAAAACCCTTGTTCTCTTCCTTCTCTATTCTAAAAAACCTAACTTCTCTCTCTAACTTATACTATATATACCTATAGTCTAGGTTTTTCTCCCTTTATGTCAAATTCCAACTTTAACCTTAACCTAATAGGCCTAACTGCACAACCCCCCTAATGGGCCAACACCCTTACTCATACTTATTCTAATTAATAACTAGGCAACATATAAATACAAACATGCTATATATAACTGTACTTGGCTAAAGCTCTTAGGGAAGCTCACCATTTGTATTAACCTTGTTTACATACGTGAACAATAATCAAATAATAATAAAAATAATACTAATAAGAAATTGGGGTGTTACAATGTTATTTGTTGTTTAGGTGGTAAAGAGGTGTATGCGTGGGGTTTGGTTGTTACGAAAAACATGATCAAAACGATTCTCTTTTATATTTGTTTGTGACAATGATGATAAGAAGAGGAATGTGCCACATATTTATTGGTTATTGTTGTTATTATTGTTTTTTTTAATTTTTTTTCTTTTAAAAAATTAATAATATATTAGGTTGCATTATTTATCTACGTGACAATAATTTTTTTAATAAAAATTATTGAAAAGTCAAATAGACATGTCACATCATCAATTTTGTCTAGTCAGCATCCATGGTGTCGACTTAGAAGGTAAATGATGAAATCTTCATATTATAAGGGGGACCACAAAGTTTGTGAATTTTTTAGTTGAGATTTTGAGGATGATGAATGTCTTGAGTTAGGTTCAAGGTGTACAATATAATTTATAATGGAACTCAAATTTCACAATATAAAAATTTGTTTGATTAAAAATTAATGTCAAATTTTGAAGATGACGATTAGTAAATTAATATCGTCTTTTGATTAAATCAAAATAAATGGTGTATCAGTAAACTCAATTTTTTGTTGGTTAAAAAGTTTTATGGAATTTTAGGTTGGGGAGAAGAAAGAAAATTGAAGAAAGTATCATTTTAGTACATGCAACAAAATTTTCCGGCTTAGAGAATTATGAGTCCATTTTTTTTTTGAAACTCAACTAATGTTATTTAAAAAACAAGGTCCGTGAAAAGGACATGTACAAGGTTAGGATGGACCTCTTCAATCCATACCCTGTTAGGATCAGAATGGGCCAAAATAGCAAGCAAATGGGCTGCTTTATTAGCCTCCCTCCTAATAGTACCAAAGCTACAAGCCCTGAAGAAAACCTTATTACACTGAATTCCCTCTACGAGGTTTCCTAGATACGATCTAGGGATTTGCTTTTTCCTATTAATCAAGTCGATAACGCTACTGCAATCGCTTTATATCACAATCTCATGAAAGCAACAATCAACAACCATCTGAATCGCCTGATAGGTTGCACGAGCTTCAGCCAAGATTGGATCTCCATATCCTGCCATCTCCCACGTGGCTTCTGCGACGAGAGCTCCCTCGGAGTCACGGAAAGCAGCTCCCAAACCCCAACATCCTTCTTTGGCCAGGTTAGCATCACAATTGATCTTTATAATACCATTATCTTGAGGTTGCCATCAGGTAGGAGGGTTAGGATGGTGATGCGATGCAAAATTGGTAGAGCTAGGGGTAGACTGATAATGAACATGAGTGTTGATGTTTTGATACTCCTTTATGGACACAGCAGCTTGGGTAATGACATTGTTGTCGTCAATTTATGAGAGGTTAAAAACTTGTGGATTTCGAGCGTACCATATGCCGTAAACTATCGACGCCACATAGCTAATATCCTCTTCGTTAAGGTGAGTGATGATATGAGCTAACCAGTCAGTAAAATCCCTCTGATAGCCTTCAAATCTGGTCCTTAATTTGGAACCAAACCAAATTTTAGCTGCTTGATTACATTCCATAAATGCGTGATTGATGGTCTCTTCATTGTGGAGACACCTAGGACAAAGAATATGACAGTGAATTCCACGCTTGTTGAGTTCACTTCTAACAGGAATTGCCCTCTGTAATATTCTCCAAAGTAGGACTATGTGTCTAGGGATAGTAGGAAGACACCACAACTTCTTCCACACTTTGTTATAGGGGTCGGAGTGAGCTGAGCTAGGAGCATTTGTTGTTTTCCAATGGAGAAGAATATTATAACCTGATTTCACAGAGTAAAGCCCGTCCTTGTTGTGAGGCCACATTAACTGGTCTTCTATGGTTTCATTGATAAGGGGAATTTGCTTTATTAGTTCACCCTCAAACGGTAAAAATGTCTGATCAATGATATTCATATTCAAACATTTAGTTGGTTAAGAGCACATGATGTCCTTGACCTTGGTGATGTTTGTGTTCTCATTGCGAGGGGAAAGGATTTTATATCCATTTTGTAGAGCTACCGAATTATCCTCCCAAATGTTTATTGACTGTCCATCTCCAATCTTTCAGCAGCTACCCTTTTTGATAATCCAAGTAGCTTGTTGGATACTTTGCCAAGCGAAACTAGCATTTCTGCCTTGTTGGGAGTGAATAATTTCAGTGTTTGGGTAGTATTTAGCTTTTAGGCATTGGGCAAGAAGAGAGTTAGGGTCAGTTTGAAGTCTACAAACTTGTTTGGCCAACATAGCCAAATTGAATAGATGCATATCTCTGAAGCCCAAACCTCCGTCCACCTTAGACTTGAACAGAGCCTTCCTAGATTTCCAACGAATTTTTTGTTGCCCCTCATGACTTCCCCACCAAAACCTGCAGCTGGCTTTTTCAATTTGCTCGCACAAAGCCTTAGGGAGCATGAAACAGCTCATCATATATGTGGGGATAACATGTATCATAGCACTTATGAGGATGCATCTGCCTGCGAAAGACAGTCTCTTTTCTTTCAATCCTTTAAGTTTGCTTCTGACCCTATCCATAATAAAATTAAAGGCCACTTGTTTGGAACGGCCTATGGAAGTCGGCATACCCAAGTACTTCGTAATGTTGTTAGTAACTTTGAAAGACATAACCTCTTGAAAATCATTCTTGATTGTCTGATTGATATTAGGACTAAAAATCATTTCTGATTTATCCATATTGATTTTTTGACCTGAGATACGTTCATACTCCTCAAACACTTGCTTAAGTTGCACAACTTCCTCTCTTTTGGCTTTGCAAAAAATGATACTATCATCTGCAAAGAATAAATGGGAAACCTTAGGAGCATCATGTGTTATAGCTATCCCATTAATAAGATTTTGATCCTGTTTTGCAGTTAACATTCTAGAAAAGACATCAGCACAAAGGATAAACAGGTAGGGGGAAAGGGGATCTCCCTGCCTAATGCCTCTATGGGGTTGAAAACTAGGAGATGACTGACCATTAACCAAAATAGAAAAGGAAACCGTTGAAACACATCTCATAATAGTTTGAACCATATTTCTAGGAAACCCCATGGTGGTGAGGGTGGTCTCGAGGAAAAGCCATTTTATTTTGTCGTAGGCTTTCGCCATCTCCAGTTTGATCCCAATATACCCCTTTTTCTTGTTCCTATTAGGCTTAAGATGATGGAAGGTTTCAAAAGCAATGAGAGTGTTGTCGGTGATAAGTCTATCGGGTAGGAAAGCACTTTGCTGAGGGCTAATGATCTCTGGGAGAATACTTTTGATTCTGTTAGCTATAGTTTTTGTTATGATTTTCAAGAACACATTACAATGAGCTATAGGCCTAAAATCAGCCGGGCTAGAGGGGTGCTTAATTTTGGGAATTAGACAAATATAAGTGTTGTTATAAGAGACAACACTACCACCATTGTTAAGAATGTGAAGCACGGTTTGGGTAATATCTCCTCCTATAATATCCAGTAAGCATGATAGAAGCTAGCATTAAGCCCATCAGGTCCAGGAGAAGCGTTTCCTTTGAGTTGATGGGTAGCAAAAGAGATTTCAGCTGCCGTAAAATCCTGATTAAGATAATAATAGATAATAAAAGAGACTTCTTGAATATTAATAGGGTGAGAGGAATTAAAAAGGTCAGTGAAGTATTGCTGGAAAACGTCTTGTATGTCAGCATTCTGAGTCTTGGTCAGGCCCTGGGAATCCTTTATGAAATTGATCTTATTCTTTCTGTTTCTTTGAGTAGCTTTAAAATGAAAAAACTTAGAGTTTTTGTCACCATGTTGTAACCAGTTAGTCTTAGCTCTTTGCGTCCACCACTGCTCCTCATGATAAAGGAGCCCATCAAGCTTGAGTTCCAACTGCTTAATCTGACTAATATCAGTTGTCTTTAGAGGAGGACTAAACAAATTCCAGAGAGTTCTTGAATTCCAGAACCCTTCTTGAATTCCAAATTCCTCACAAAAAAGATCCTATTAACCGATAAAGATTGTTCTCATTTCCTTAGTTTTCTCTTTAAGGTTTGTGAAGCCTTTGTTTGCGTCTTGTGACGATCTAGTTATCTCCCACTGTGTGGCTGATCCAGTCTTTTGAGTTTTTCCTGCGGTCTCCTTGTTTCCTCCTCTTTGCTAATCTCTGTCACCTTGGTCTCTACCATGGATACTCACAACCATAATCGTGACACCCAAGATAACAACCAACAACCCAGTTCTTCTGCTGCTGATAGTACTGTTCAGCGACATACCAAGGTTCCAAGACTCATCACTCCTCAACCATATTCCTCCCAAAACACCATTCAAAATCCATAATTCATGGCATCTATTCCTACCATTAACCACCAGATGATGGTGGCTATCTTCAGTACAACCCCTCCAACCTGCATCATGAAAATGGTAACAATCAAGATCAGACAAATTTCAGCCAAGAACAACAAAGAACTAGCTAATACTCTCCAAGAAAGTCATCGGAGGAAAGATCCAACAACAACATGCCACCAAATCCAAGTGAAGGTCCCTTCTGTATGTACAAGGAAGTGAAGGAAATCGTAATCGTATTATCAAAGATAAAACGCAGCGGATTTTAAAATTTCGATTTTTCTTCAATGGATCCATGTGAACGTTCATGATCAGGGATAAATTGTTACCTTTGAAGAACCGTTCTTTGCTTTCGATCTAATCACGAGCACTGCACTTTAAATCACGAGCACAGCAACGAGCACCACAACTTTGATATCACGAACACCACAACTTGAGGAACCGTTCCTTCACTATCGATCACGAGCACCGCAATTGCAGCACCTTCACTTAGTCCACACGAACAAGAATCTCCAACCACCAGTGCTAGCTGTTCTTGGATGAAGATTGAGGGAACTTGTGCGGTTTAGAGAAATTCAGAATTTCTCAAGTACTTTGAGAAATTCAGAACTTCTCAAGTACGAATTAGGGTTTCCAAAAAAGCGTGTAAACTGAACTTCATAAGGCTCTATTTATAGAGTTTCGTATGTGGTCTTTAGTCACACGAATTTGGACTTCTCAAGCCCAATATTCGTTTTTCACTAATTGCACCCCCCGCAATAAGTATCACTTATTTTTCTCATTTTAACTGTCCTTATGTGTGTGACCCTGTAGGTTCTTATAACGTTGGTAATAATATTAATCTTAATATTATAAACAGTGAGCGGTATCTAGCAACACATCACTGTTACCCAAGTCACAAGAATGTCATGTGATCTGACTAACCTTTCCGTGATAAATATCTTGTGCATAATTACCCTTTTGTCCTCATGTTTATATTGTACACAAGGCATAGTATGTCATCCTTGTCTAGTTCAATATTGGGCCCATAGACATATCTCCCGTTATGTAGGAGGGACAAATTCCATCTAGGTCACTCATGTCCCTAAGCATGATTCGTGGGATACCCATCAACCAACTTTATAGTTATCCAGTTACGGATAACGTTTGAATGACAACAAGGTATTACACTCCTACATCTAGGGTACACAGTGGTTTCAGGTCGAAGGGTGGAATACACATTTTATCACTATGAGAATAACTTATGACATTTCATAACATTCTATGTAGTATTCTCATGGTGGGTCAATCCGATATAAAGTTACCTTTAACATTTATATCTATGTGAAGACTTGATAACTCATTATCTATGATCAGTGAGACGTGATCATCAGTCTACCAACATAATAGTCTCTATGCTTTAATGTTATCCGATTTCACAATAAAGCTTGACTACGGATACGTTTAAGAATAGTGTTATTATATTTAATGGATTCTCACGTTTAAGTTATACTTAACGTTCCATTAACGAATTAACTGTTCTAGGAACTTTATTATTTTAACATATAAACATAATAAAGAAAAAGCCTTTTATTTGATAAGTAAATTATTCAATACATTAATTGGCCTCTAGGGTTTACACCAATCGAAAGAGCATATTAAAGATGGTATACAAGAATTAATAGTTTTTGCTGCGACTTTTTTGCAACCATTTAAGTGTTGTTGGGAAGTATAATGCTTTAGTAGCAATATTGTTATGAGATTGTTGCTAAAAACAAACTTCCAACGTGGATATTGTGCAGAGAGGGCTACTTCATAGTTTTTTTTGTTACAACTACATAGTTAATACTCTTTTATTTTTTTGTTTGACGTGAAACAATATTTTGATTTGTTCACAAACCTATTTTCTTAGCAATTTTATTTTCTAAATTATTAATAATGATGTGGCAAAGAGATATACAATGAATTTTTTTACACAGAGATCTAATGAAAGCCTCTCAATTTGTCACATCACCCCACTCATGTATAGTTATTTTAAAACTACTTATATGACATAGATAAATAGTGGTTTCTTATTGAATGTCAGTGTAAAACTATTTTACACTGACGATTTATGTCCATTAAACTCATATACAATTTTCTTTTTGGCAAAAAGAGATATACTACTTATTTTTTATTTGAGGGTGTATAAATGTTCCTTAATGCATTTCATTTTAGCCCTTTCAAAAAAATTATATATTGTTATATTTTCTTTTATGGAATTTTTTTTTACGGTGGAAATTTTTTTTTTTTTGACAAAATGTTATTAACTTATTATAGACTTATTAATGCAACAAAAAAAAGGCTTATTTATTTATTTTATTTTTTTGAAGACTTAACTGCATGCCTATCAATTTGGTAACTATTAAAAAAAAAACATTGAAGATTTAATTGCATGCCTATCAATTTGGTAACTAATCCACCGTATTAATTTATAAATTAAATTTAAGAATATTATATAACATCTTATAAAAAAATGTACCCAAAAAAAATAAAAACATCTTATTAACAAAAAAATTCTATTATATAACAAATTTTTGGGTTAAATATCCTATAGTTTTCTAGAATTTTCTTTTCAGTCCTTCAAGATTGTTTTCGTACATTTTAGACCCTAAAGTTTTTTCCGTCGGTGTTTTTGAATGATTTTTTATATTCATGTTTATAATATTATAAGAAGATCTCTGATAAAAATTTAGAATTTTTAACATAAGATCAATTATTTATGAATTTATATGTGAAGAAAAACTAAAAAATTCATATTTAATTCATCTTTTGTTAAAAAAAAAAAAACTTTTGTAAGAGAGATTTATATAATGCACTAAACATAACCGTAGAAAAAATTTAAAATTTTGAATGATATTGCATGAGTTGAATGAAAAGTATGACTAAAAACACTGATAGAAAAATCTAAAGGCTTGGTCTAGTGGTAAAAAGACAGGTCTTAAATACGAGAGGTCATGGGTTCAAGCCCCGTTGGTGTCTTTGGAGGGAGGTAGATGTAATTACATTTCTAAGCTCTCTTTGAGCCCTAAGGCCTTCCCTACCTTGGACTGAGGCATCATCCCCTCACCCTAAATTTCTTGCACAAAAAAAAAAAAAAAACTGACGAAAAAACCTCCAGGGACTAAAAAGTGCAAAAAAATAAATATTGAGGACTAAGAACAAAATTTTGTGAAACTATAGGGACCAAAAACATATTTAACCCCAAATTTTTAAACATTTTATTCTAAATAAATTTTTACCATAATACAATGACAAACTTAAATATCGAATAAAAGTCAATGGCTCATGCGAATGCATGGATATTTAAACTAGTTTAATTTTTCATGCGTAAAAAAAACAAAATAAAAAGAAAATATTAGCTTTCATGTTTTGTCAAAAAAATTTAGAATAATTTGATTGGCTAAGAATGTATGGTATTTTGTGCCAGGTATTTAACAAATATGGATTCTAGATTGAATCGACCAGAAAGATGAATATGGATTTATCAATGTTGATATGACGCAGTTATATTATAGAAATGATCCATTTATCTTAGGTTCTCAAGTTGGATTGGTTTGCTATATATGTAAGACACAGTGACAATGAAAAATGGCATACAATGGTCAAAGTTAAGCCAAGAAATAATTTTGATCTGCGATGTGATGATGGTTGGGAACCATACCAACTCAATGAGTTAGGCGGTGCACATACTCACCTAGATGGACCATTAGTGGACCGAGATGATACTCTACATAGAAACGATGTTAGTGGAATATGTTTAGAAGATTATATCGTTGACCAAGAAAAAAATCAGGTGACCTAAATGATGTTGAAGACGATGAAGATGAATCTTCCACATATGAAGATTTTTCAGAAAATACAGATTCTGACACGGAGTAAAATGTTCTTTTATTTCATTATTTCTTCAATTTTTTTTTTTGTTCAACATGGATCAAATAAATTAGTAACTAAGATTTCTTCAATTTCATTATTTTTTTACTAATATTAATAATGTTTTGTCTTATTCTTATTCTTGCGAGGACAAACAAATTCGGTTGTTCATATTCTTGCTAGGATGATCATTTATTTGATCAGTTTCTATAAATTTAAGATTATTACTTCTTCTTTTTTATGATTGAGATTATTACTTTTTATATTGAATATTTAATAATCGATAATATGCGTTAAGTTTATTTTAATAAAAAAAATAAGGCTTAATATGTTTTTGGATCCTATAAAAAAAGTGACATGTTTTGATCTTTAAAAAAAATTATATATGCATGCAACTTTAGTGTCCGCTATTTTGCAATATTTTAAAAATTGTTTAGCTATCCTTAAACTTTTGAATTTTTTTTTTCATGTATATTTAGAATATTATAAAAAAATTCAAAACTTTAGAATTTTTTAAAATGAAAATAATTAAATATGATTTTTTTTTAGATTTCAAAAGATAATGATAAAAGTCAAACTGGAACTTAGAAATTTAGGAGGGTGTATTCGATTGAGATTTTGAAAGACTATTTTGATAAAAAAAGTCTTGAAGATTTTAAAAGACTTTGTGGGATTATATTGATTTTGTGAGATTTTAAAAGATTTTTTTCAATAGACTTTTTACAATCAAGAATTTTAACACATGATTTGAATGAATTTTGAAAGATTTTTTTAAAAAGACTTTTTACAATCAAGATTTCATAATATTTTATATATTAGGAAAATTTCTAAAGACTCAATAAATTTTAATAAAAAAATTATAAGAGTAATAAATAAAAAAATAAATATTTTTTTGGGAATGCAAAACAACAACAAAAAAAAATACGATGAAAAGTTTTGTGTTTTTCTTTTACGTACAATGTTGGAAAAGAAAGCATATGGAGCAAGTGAATCACCGATTACCGATTGTATATATAAAAAAATGTAATTTTTGATTGTTAATCAACTGCATAATTCACTTCAATGGCCGGAATAACACAAGAAATAGCAAAAGTGTTGAATCCAATATGAAAAAAAAGTTGCAGAATTTGTTCAAAAAGAAAACTTGCAAAAACCATATTTGATAAGTAAGTGAAGAAAGAAAAGAAGAAGAAAAATTCTGGTACAGTGATGATGAACTCTGAAAAAGAAAAAAGTCTTGGAGAGTTTGAAAAAGTCTCAAGGTTTTTGGTGAGATTGTTGGAAGAGTCTCTCAAGTGTATTTTTAACTAAAAAGTCTCATGAAATCCACTACATTGAAAGAATCCACCAAAATCCGTTGATTTTTGAATACCAAGTGACATTTTATAACTCATGAGAAATCTTAATCGAATAACAGCGGATTTCATTGCCCCGAATAAATAATCTTAATTGTCTTAATTGAATACCACGAGATTTGATTTGATTTTATAAAAGTCAATGGAATTTTTTAACATAAAAAAGTCTTTTAAAATCCATTGAATAGTGAATAGTGAGTAGTGATCTACTTAAATAGTGTAGTGGAGATAATTTGTGCTAAAATGTTGGAAGTTGGAACTACTTAAGTTTATCACATAATTTTTCCTAGGCGCTAAATATTTGCATAATGCACATTTTTTTGGAAATTTAGCCGCTAAATTTATTTTCATTGAAAATCAAATGCTCCCGCTAATTATATGCTGCACTTTTCATTTCTTGGAAACCGCCAATACAGAAAACCATTTCAATTTTCAAACATACTCATCTACAAATATTCTGTCATGAATCTAAATATGCTCTCCAAATTCCACTTGCTTACACCATAAAAATCTCATAATGGAGCATCGAAGTTATAAATAATATTCAATACATCCAAACTCTTCAAGTGCTAATATGGATTAATTTACTTCAACAAGGTAGAACAATTTGATTTTTTTTTTGTGTTAAATTTTGTTTTTGTTTTCAACCATTCTTCTTTAAGTATATCTTAACCTTTTTTTTGTTAGTGATATTAATACAAAAGAATGTACAAAAAAGAATGGAAGAAGTAAAACTGCATGTTTAAGTGTTGCAAAGAAAAAGACGAAGAGTGCTACAGGAAAATTATATGTTTTTATTGCAGTCGATAAAATGGTAGTTGTTGGACCAGGAGCTTATGATTTTGTTACTGAAATCTCTATTCTTACTAAGAAGCCTGATAAAGAAAATATAGTATCAAAAGTTTTGGTAATCTTAATTTCATACACATGATTTTTTGTTTCTTGAGTTAATAGTATTTAATAATAATTTCTATTTCCATCATTGAATGTAGGATACTTTTGACATTGATGAATCGGAGCATAATATAGATGTTATACTCACATCAAGAAGAGATCCAAAGACAACATGAAGAACGAATGGCATCACAATTTGAAGAGACCCAAATGCAATATGAAGAACGAATGGAGAAGCAACTTGTGAAAAAATTGGCACATATTTTTTTTAGAATGAATCATTTTACGGTAAGTATAGATTAAATAGTAAAAAAAATAACAAATCAACAATTTTTTTACAAGTTTGTTAGTTTAATATTTTTAATCTTTCATTAATTGATCTTTGATCTTAAAGTTGAAAACTGCATTTTCTTTTGAATTTTTTATTTGAACATAAACTCATATATATATATATATAAAAATAATTACACATTAACAAAAGGTAGTCGGGCAACAAGCTGCGCCGCTAATCCTTTTTTAATAGCAAAACCTAATCTTTGAAAAACTACATCCCTAGACCTAGACGTCACGACATTACAATGCATAACCTTTTGAACTCTTTTCAAAAGGTTTACAGCCTCTGGTGCTAGAAATCCAAAAGTGTCGAAAGCAAAAGGAATAAAAACGTGTTGATCTTTGTGTTTTGATTTGAACATTTATATATAGGCTTGACAATTTTCTAGTGTTATGAACATCGCAGCTTATCGTGATCATAGAGTTGAAAGTACCGGTAACATATGTGTACAAAGGTACTTTTACTTTTTTATTTTACTCTTAAATATGTATTAATAAGTGCATAAGTTGAGTTGTATAATTGTGTTATTTAATATTTTTACTTTGTTTTTATTATTCATCGACATACTAAACTTGTAAAGTTTGATTGACTAAAAATTACAGGGAAACCATAAATGCTTCAACTACTTTACAAAGAGAGGGTCGAGATAAAGTTAGGAGAATTATTTAATATATATTGTAATCTTAATTTCTATTTTTCATCATTTTCTTGTATTTGTATTTTCTTTTTAAGTTGGGTAGAGAGATTGTTGTGTTTCTTTGGATGGAAACAAATATAACTCTTATGTAAAACAAATTTATGATATTTTATTTATTTATGTTAAGTAAATTGTCTTTATATTGTGCTAATTTTTTTTCTTTATGTCGTGATATGATTATATTAAAAATATATACTAGTATAAAATTTAATATGAAGAAAAATTTCATAATATATTATTATAAAAAATTATATTTAAATATCAAAATATATGGCTATAACTTATAAATATACTCTGACAACACCTTTTATTATTGAGAAAGGTAAAAAAAGTGTGTGTGTGTGTGTCTATATATATATATATATATATATATATATATAAAATAACAAAAATTACAAATTGTTGAAAAAACAAATGTTATTGCAGCAACTTTAGTCGTTAAGATAAGTTAGATATAACAACAATTTTAGTTGGAAAAATTGACTTATCCCAACAAAAAATTTAAAAATGGCAACAAATATTGTCGTTGGGAAAAACTACAAACGGCAACAATGTTAAATTTCGCTGCAAAACTTTTTGCAACGGAATTTATCGCAACAACCAGCAGCGACTTTTTGGTTGTTGGGGTAAAACTCTTTTGCAGCGACTTTTGACATTTCACAACGACTTTAGTCGCTGCCAAAAATCAATTTTCTTGTAGTATACAATTTTGCAAAAACAGTCTCATAGGTAAACTCATATCAAACAAACCTATCATTCAAAATACCTTACTTGGGATATGGGGTAATCCAAAGGGGTTCACAATCACTGAGATTGAAGGAGGTTTTTTCACCTCACTATGGATCTGGAATGTGACATCCAAAGGGCAGTGAAAGGCAATCCTTGGGTTATAAGTAACTATTGGTTCATGGTACATCGATGGGATAGGAAATTGAACTCATCCATCATTGATTTTCATCATGTCGATATGTGGATCTAGATTTGGGGCCTGCCAATTCACTGTAAAACTGTGACTATGGGACAACATTTAGGATCACAATTGGGGAAGGTGGAAGACGCAGAGTTGTATGATTCGCTACAATAAATCCCTTCATTACCTACGAACCGTTACCCACGGCTATATGACCGTGGATAATTTTTAAAGTACCGACGACTTACCCACAGGTAAACCATCTATAAATTTAAGATTTTTTTTTTGTGATTTTTTTAGAATTGTTCCCCACAACTTATTTGTCAATAATTATATAGACTAATAAATTTCTTTTAATAAGACCAATAAAAAACTTTAATTTGAAGTTTTCTATGATCTCCTTCTCCTCAATTTATTGATTTAAATTTCCTTTTCTTTTTATTTTGCGTGATACTTTTGAGTTTGTTTGATGTGGGTTCAAAGATCACATTTGATGAAAACTTCTACCACTTTAAAATTCAATGATAAAGCTATGTAGCATGCTTACAATTAGAATTTTGTGTGAGGAGATAAAACTACTTACCTGTCTCAAAGATGATTTATCAAGCTCGTAAAGTGCCCTAACAATGTCAAGAGCCGTAAGTTTTCTTATCTCAAATTTCAATTCTCTACAGAAAATTCATTCTCTTCAATGTATAAGAAATTTAGAAACGCTAAATCGCTGAATTTCGTTCAATCACTCTCAAATTTCAATTTCACTATCAAATTGCTCTGAAAATTCAGAAATCCGTTCCATGAATCTTGCTCAATCTCTCAAATTTTCAATCTCACTATGTATTCACGATTTAATTTTAGTGATTCTCTCTAATTTTTTCGCCGTCTGATGGAATCTAATCAATCTTCTCAGATCGGTGAGTTTGTAAACCCTAACCAGCCTCGTTCTTCTCAGATCGGTGATTTAATCTCCATCGAAGCATGTTCCCGTTGATTCAATTGATCTCGATGATGAACAAGGTATGTATCCTTCATGCAAAAATTGTTCGAATTTCCTGTTTTTTTGTTTCTTTTCTCTCGATATTTGTGCGGATTAGAGGTTTACGATGACGGCGATGATACTTGTATCGACAATCAATGAATCCACCATGCTTTTCTTAATTATAGACTGATTTAGTGTTGAATTGTAGTTTATGATAAATTATTGTGTTTGTGAGTGAACTTTAGTTGTGATGTTAGGATTAATGTGGTTGTTATACTTGTGGTATTCCATGGTTTTATTTCACAGTTAGAAAGAGGGAAAATGTTTTAAGAAATAACGAGGATAATGAATTTTATGTGTGTGATGTTAGATTGTAATTACATGGTAAGTATTCTCGCTTATTTTTTAGTTTTATTTTGTGCACGTAAACTGTTTGATAAAAGTTCTTAATGGTTGTTAGCTCATATTTTGTCAATTTGATGTTTTCTGATGAACATGTGTGGGTGCTGCCAATGGGAAGATGTAGATATATGAATGACTTTGTCCATTGAACTTTGAAGAATGAGCAGAGGGAACCTCAGAAAGATCTAACTGCCACACTAGTTAACTATGTTTTAAAATGTTTCAGTTGCATAGATAATGTGTTGTAGGCTTGAATGCAAGTTTGAAAGATTACTTACTTAGGTCATACAGTAATAAGGATGCTTTGTTGTTCACATTTGTATATTGTATATTGTGAATTTTTTAATAAAAAGTTCAATTTCCCGTCTAAAAAATGCTGAAAGTTTTGTTATTGCTTTCAGGTGAAGTGTATTGTGGAAATATGGACAGCGGAAGTGTATTTCCCGTTCACCCTTCTTATACGCATAGTATTATGAGTAAGGATGGGTGCTCAGTTTTAGAAGAGTGCATTGAAGACTATGATAGTGTGGATGATTATGCTAGCATCCAGACGCATGCGTTTCAGGTAGATGGAGAACCTAATTCATAGCAAACACTGATTGATCTTTGTAAGTTTTTCTTTGTGTTTCTATTTATGTTCCCTTGTCTCTTCTATTGCTTCGTTAGGACTATAATAATATAAAAAGGTGGAACAATGGATGTTTAGTATGTTCAAACTGAATTTGGTACTAAGTTTCTTTAATGTGTTTCAACCCCTTTCTATGCCACTTGAAGGCTGCTCAAGATCAAATGGCCAAGGGTGGTTATTTAGTTGTCCTTGTGCCCGAACATGGAAGCAATACCACATGGTTTTCAAGGGGAACTATTGAAAGGTGCGGCTTGTCATCATTATTTTTTGAGCTGTTCAAACGTACTCTAAATATGAAAGACATGACTTATGATATTTGAGCTGTTATTTGGCATTACCTATTGTGTATACTTAATTAATATAACAATAGTGAGATATTGTTATTTTCCCGGTTATGCTGTTTCTTTTCTTCACTTAATTTTATACTTTCTATTTTCTTAATTTTCATACATTGTAAAATTTGTGTTGATAGTGAGACTGTTTACTAATTATGATATTTTTTAATTCATACATGAAGCTTTGTTCGTGTTTATTAACATTTTAATTTTTTTAAATGATGGGTTTAATTTGTAAATTGTTGAGATATTGCAGAAACAAGTTGCTTGGCGGCCTGAGGATGAGTTTGAGCTCAAGAATATCTTCAAGGGAAAGGGCTCAAGACGTCTTTTTGAGATGCAGACGGAGGTAAGGAATAAGAGAAAGTGCCCATCTTGGATTGGCGAGAATGCTTGGAAAGGGCTACAGAAAACATAGCACAGTGCAGCATATAAATTGAAATCTGCTCAGGCAAAGCAGAACCGTGCTTCTGCTAAGGGTGGATCTGTCCATACAGGTGGATCCATATCCACCAAAGAGCATGTCATACGGATGGTAACTTGTTCATGTTAAACACTTGATTGTTTAAATTGTAACTTATAAGTTCAATATGTTATATGTTCCTAACATTCGACATTAATTTTTTAATTAAGTTTAAGCGCCAGGAGTTGGGTAGAGAGCCCACATTGGATGAGGTATTCTTAAGAACTCATACTAAGAAAGAGGACTCCTCATGGGTGGATGAAAGAGCTAAGAAAACTTATGTAAGTGTATTAAGCAGACGTCACATAACTTTAATTTTTATTTAATTTGCTTCAAATAATGTATTTATATTTCAAGTTTGTTGGGTTTTTGAAATTGGCTACATTTTGCAAAAACAAGATCTAGTCAGATGTAGGGTCAGATGTGGCAGCATTTGGAACAACATCCTGAAGCCAGAAAATGAGAGAAGTTTGTTACATGAGAATCACGCGTTTTATTTGTTGAATAAATCTTTTAAGCTCTTTGCTTATTCCCCAAGACAAGAAAGTCAGTTTATTTCCTGATCATATCGCTTTTTGCATCGCCCCTAAAGAGATGCCTATATTTTAGGGATTTATTGGATTTGCTTGAAGAATATGTTTGTATTGGATTTCCCTGTATCTAAGCTATTTGTGAAGCACGAAATTCATGATCAACCTATGCTAATTCGTGGCTATTTAAAGGAAGACTCAGACCTATTTTATTTACCGAACCGAAGCTTAAACAAATATATCAAAGATGTAGTCTTTTAGGCTTTCGTGTCTTGTAAGCCTTGTGCTTTATTTTGTATACCTCTTTGGTGCTGCTATTGTTTAGCAATGCACATAGATGGTTGTGTTAGTTGAGTTGCTATGAATCCGATACGGCGATACGGGAAATTTTTTAAAATCCCCGATACGATACTGCTACGATACGTTATTTAAAAATTAAATTTAAAATTAAATATATAAATGCACAATATATACACATAACAAAAATCGACAATGATAATTAATTAACATTCAAATTACTCAAATTGAGCAAACAATTGACGATTACATGCTGAGCAAACAAGTGACGATTACATATTTTAAGTTAAGTAAGTACTGCCCAAAAATAACATAAATAAAAAAAAACATCATAAGCACCACACAAAGAACATCATCCTCTAACATTCACTGTTTAAGAGGAAACACAGATTGTATCAGTATGATGTCCTCCAATTCTATCATCATAGAACATTAGTTGTCCGATACTCTCTGATACGCGTATCGGAGAAGTATCCGATACCTATCGGTAATTTTTTATTTAAAAAAATAATATTAATTGTCTGATACTCTCTGATACGAGTATCGAAGAGTATCAAACGAGTATCAGTATCGGATACGTATCGGACACGATACTTTGCCATTTTTGGAATATCGGGGCTTCATAGTTGAGTTGTAATATTGTGAACCTCTCCTAAGCTTTGAAGTAATGAGATAGTTTGTTTCTTGGTGTGTGTCACCACTTTGTTTGTATCGTTTTACAATCACATTGGGCGTGTGGTTAAGAGGAGAAGTGACGGGGTCTCTGATCTAGGTGGGCCTAGGTTGAAGATAGCACGAGTAGTGTCTAGGTGATAAGTGTAAACGGGTCATTTGCTGATAACTTCTCACTAGTATTATCATAGTGGATTCTCTCCTAGATTGGTATCCCCCAGAGTAGATGAGTTGCATCGAACTGGGTTAACAATAGGGGTGGAAATGAACCGAACCAACTCGAACAAAGTTCGAGACTCGATTCGACAATTGATTCGTTGAACTTGGTTCATGAACCAAATGAGCCGAACTTGAGCTAAATATTAAGTTCGTTAATTAAATGAGCTGAACTTGAGCTATATATAGTTCGGCTCGTTTGGTTCACGAGCTGACTCGATTATATATATAACACTTCAGAATATATTTTTACATAACACTTCAAGAATAATATATATATCTTCAAAACTAAATTTTACAAAATAAAACACACTAGCATTATTTCTCTTTTGAAGCATAAGTGATATTTGTTTCTTTGATACTTCACAATTTATGCACTAACACTAAGTCTCACATCGGTTAAGTTATCTAGCATTGAGAGAAAACTTTGTTATAAATATGTGGTGTACTACATGTCTTGGAAGCACAACAAAATGATTATGGTGAGTTTGTTATTGTTTCACATTTTCCTAAGTGTGATAATATTCCCAAATACGGCTGACAATGAATCGAACCAACTCGAAAATAGTTCGAGACTCGATTCGATTCGATAATTAACTCGTTGAACTTGGTTCATGAACCAAATGAGTCGAACTTGAGTTGAAAATTAAGCTCGTTAAATAAATGAGTCGAGCCGAGCTTAAGCGAGTTCGACTCGACTCATTTCCACCCCTAGTTAACAACATACTGTGTTATTTTAACTTCTGTTTTTTATTGTTAAATTGTCCATTATGTTCTGCTGGGAACTGTGTTGAAGCAGATGCTGCCCCATCCAGTACCTCATCTCGACTGCGCTAGAATTTCAATTGGTTTCAGAACAGGCATCATGTTCTATATCTGGGTGAGCTCCAGGGAAGATACTTTCTGGCACTATGGACAAGGAAGAAGATGATATGCAGTAGCAATAGTGATATGTGAATGGTATGATGTGTATGTGAGTATGAATGCCATGTTGTGTTGAGGGGGAGTAATTGTTTCTCTTGGTTTGTCGGCTATGCATGAATTAAGGGGGAGCAAATGTGTTTTGTAGTATACATATTTTTAGGGGGAGTAAAGTTCTTCTGACGATGTCTTGACATGTATGCATTGAGGGAGAGCAGTTTAATCTTTATACAAATGTGTTGCTTGATGTTGCCCTATCTTGACTACCATCCAGTCTGTTTGATTCTGAACTCAGATTTTATTTGGAAGCTGTGTAATATATCTCTACATGACAGGTCTAATATTGTTTTAGCCAAAATTTGCCAAAGGGGTAGATTGTTGGGTTTTTGAAATTGGATACATTTTGCAAAAACAAGATCTAGTCAGATGTAGGGTCAGATGTGGCAGCATTTGGAACAACAACCTGAAGCCAGAAAATGAGAGAAGTTTGTTACATGAGAATCACGCGTTTTATTTGTTGAATAAATCTTTTAAGCTCTTTGCTTGTTCCCCAAGACAAGGAAGTCAGCTTATTTCCTGGTCATATCGCTTTTTGCATCGCCCCTAAAGGGATGCCTATATTTTAGGGATTTATTGGATTTGCTTGAAGAATATGTTTGTACTGGATTTTCCCTATATCTAAGCTATTTGTGAAGCACGAAATTCATGATCAGCCCATGCTAATTCGTGGCTATTTAAAGGAAGACTCAGACCTATTTTATTTACCGAAACCGAAGCTTAAACAAATATATCAAAGATGTAGTCTTTTAGGCTTTCGTGTCTTGTAAGCCTTGTGCTTTATTTTGTATACCTCTCTGGTGCTGCTATTGTTTATCAATGCACAGAGATGGTTGTGTTAGTTGAGTTGTAATATTGTGAACCTCTCCTAAGCTTTGAAGTAAGGAGATAGTTTATTTCTTGGTGTGTGTCACCACTTTGTTTGTATCGTTTTACAATCACACTGGGCGTGTGGTTAAGAGGAGAAGGGACGGGGTCTCTGATCTAGGTGGGTCTAGGTTGAAGATAGCACGAGTAGTGACTAGGTGATAAGTGTAAACGAGTCGTTTGCTGATAACTTCTCACTAGTATTATCATAGTGGATTCTCTCTTGGATTGGTATCCCCCAGAGTAGATGAGTTACATCGAACTGGGTTAACAACATATTGTGTTATTTTAATTTCTGTTTTTTATTGTTAAATTGTCCATTATGTTCTGCTGGGAACTGTGTTGAAGCAGATGTTGCCCCATCCGGTACCCCATCTGGACTGCGCTAGAATTTCAAAGTTATTTAATGTTATGATCTTTTGATAATTGTAATATTGTTATATATGGGTCGACATCCAATGCACATTTTTGGTATAACAACTTTGATTATACGTTATCTCAACTATTATCATGCTAATATTGTGTTAGGTATCTAGGGAGTTTGTGTTGAAGTTTTGTTTGATATGATTTAGGTTGTTATTTTGGTTAGTAAATTTGATTTATACTTGAGATTGTGGACTTTTTGTTAGTTACTTTAAGTTTTTTCGGGGATTATGACACTTGCCAAAACCTTTCACTTCTCTGCATAAAGCCATTCCCCATTGTAAAAATTTCTTCCAACATGAAGTACTTTTTGAGTGTTCGTACTTGCTTAAATTTGTTTCTTAGAACTGTTTTACTTGATTGTTTTGTTGCTTAATCTTTAATTATTTATATTATTTATTCTATTGCCTGATATAAAAGTATAGTGGTATATTGTAATATCAATCAATGATGTGTTTGCAAATTTGAACAGGAATCATTTCAAGAGAAGGTAAAACATGTCTCCCAAGTAGGGCAGACATCTATAGTAGTGGCATCAAAGAGGTCGACGCTGCAACTCGGTTAAAATTATGGGCCGAATCTGCTGGGGGTAAGAAGCGGGGACTTCTCTATGGTGTCGAGGACATGTCCAAGCATTACAAGCAGGGACAAAGCCAGAAATTTAGTTTAGGGGGGGGGGCGAATTTGAAAGTCCAATTCACTAAAGAAAAATTTTAAATTTAAAAGTATAACATATACAAGAAATTGTAAAATAAATCAAAAGTTAATATAGTGAATATTTATTTATAGGCAATTCTTTTTAAGTCAAACTTTTAGGCCCTTCCATTTTCACATTTATTATAATTTTAGTCTCAACTCATGTGTTTTGCCATAAAAATTGTGATTTTTTGTATAAAAAAAAGTGAATTTTAGTCTCAAAAGAGATATTTTGTCATTAAATTCAATATTGAGGCAATAAGACACTCTTTTTAGTAAAAAAATATTATTTTTAACGGGAAAAACAATCGCTAATATCAAATTTACAACAAATTTATAATAGTGCTCAAAATATTGGATTAATAAAGAATGATCATATGCATAAGTTTAATAAAATAAGAGAGACTAAACATGAAATTGAACAAATAGTATAACAAAACACTATTATAAAAAAAAATTATAAAAAATTTAGGGGGGACCGTGACCTCTGCTGGGCCCCCTACTAGCTCCGTCCCTGATTACAAGCCAGGTGTTTCCTCTTTGACCCAATCATATAGTACTCATGTTGCAACTAATTCCTCTGTTGAGATAACTGCACAGATAGAAGCAGTTGTGTAGAGAGCAAATGCTGCAGAGGAAGATGCTCAAGTTGCACGAGAGGAATGTTAGAGAGCAAATCAGCGCACAAAGAATTTAGAGAGACAAATGAAGAAACTGGCACAAAGTGTTTCTTGCATCAAAGGTGACCAACACCGTCGTAATTAAGACTATGAGGAAGATGACTCTGATATCATGGATGAGTCTGTCGACAACATAAATGATTAGATTATGTTTTATTCTTACTTTTTTATGCTAGACTCATGGATTAATTTTATGTCAAACATGATTGATCGTTACATAAAAATTATCAAATTTTGGCATGTCTTTGTTTTTGTTGATTACGTACCGGTGAATGTGAAATTATATAATTATTAAGTTAATTCTCTACAACTTAAGTTTAATTTTGGTCTATTTTTACTTTTGTTGATTGGATATCAGTGAATGTGGTATGAATTATATAATTATTATGGCAAGCAAGTGATATATATTTGGCTAGGTACAATTAAGTTGTGGGTAGTTTTTTTTTCCTATAAACATGAATGTTATAGATAGCTTATCCGTGGGTAAATCGAGACAAACAAGTTGTTGTTGAAATTATGTTTACCCACGGATTACTCATGGTGAAGCCGACGGTAAATTACAAACGGCTTTTCGGCGTGGGTAAATCGAGACAAACAAGTTGTTGTTGAAATTATGTTTACCCACATATTACTCATGGTGAAGCCGACGGTAAATTACAGACGGCTTTTCGGCCATGGGTAAACATTTCCAACGAGGCTTTTTCCCACCGCTCTGTGGCCGTGGGTAATCCGTCATTAGTTCAACGTTACCCACGACTTTTGTGAATTATCGACGGTTTTTTCCATGAGTAATAGCAGAATTTCTTGTAGTGATTACCCTCAACAAGCCAGAATAGTGAAGATCAAAGTGCTATTAAATGTGGGGGATCCCATAAGGCCAGGCATGTTCATTGGCAACAGTAAGGATAAGATCACTTGGGTGGACTTTTGGTACGAAAATCTCCCTATGTTTTGCTTTGATTGTGGTCTAGTGGGTCACAATGCAGAAAATTGCAGCAACCAGCCCCAACAGTTATCTGACGGCGGCGTGAATCCCTGGGGCCCTTGGTTAAGGTCTAACATTTATGGGCGGCGTGTTAACGACAAAAGGGATAAACGATTTAATAGCAATCCTATGCAATCCATGAGTGGGGGTCAGTTCAGTCCCATTCCCAAAGCCATGCTAGACATGTTAACAAAAATGACTCTTGAAGAGGAAGCTGAAGGCTCATCCAATCCTACTACGGCTGCTTCTACGACTAATGACACTAATACTCACAATAATCAACACAACCCTCATGCTGCTAAAAGGAAATTTCACAGAATTCAAGGGACACCACAAAATTCAAATGTGCTAGAAATCAACCAGTGCACTCCTACAACAAAGGCTGACCTTGTAGACAAGGTCTGCCTTGGATCATGAAGATCTTATCATGGAACTGCAGAGGGCTCAGGAAGCCTTATGCAGTCAGAGCTCTGAGGCGACTCCTACACACTCATTGCCCTGATATAGTTTTTCTTATGGAAACAAAGCTTCACAGTGCTGACTCTACTCTCAAGACCAATACTTTTGGTGATATCTTTCCTAATAATTTCTTTGTAGATTGTACGTTGCCTAGTAAAAATAGGGGGTGGGTTAGCTATGTTGTGGACTGAAGATGTAACTGTAGCTATTAATGAATATAATGATAGAATGATTTATTGCTATGTGGATTGTGGTAATTTTGCTAATAGTTGGAGGGCTACGGGAATTTATGGATATTCTAAACACCACCAGAAGCCAATGACATGTGACTTAATTTCTAACCTATTTCACACTAATCACCATGATAATTGGCTTCTGTTTGGTGATTTTAATATGATCCTTAACAACTCTGAAAAACAAGGAGGCAGAGAGCCTCATTATAATACCTCTAACCTATTTTTTAATACGTTAAACAATTGTAATCTTCTGGATTTAGGATATCATGGAGAGCAATTCACTTGGGCCAACAACCAAGAGAATGACCTCCATATTAAAGAGAGGTTGGACAGATTTGTGCTAGTCCATCTTGGATTCATAAGTTTCCAAGATGCACAAATTATCATCTTTTGAATTATTGCTCTGATCATAATCCCATTTTGCTTGTTTTTGGCACTCAGCATGATTTCAGGGAAGATTCTAAGTCTAGGGCCACTATTAAGAGGTTTGAGAATATTTGGATTAAAGATCCGGCTTGTTTACAACTTATCAAAGGGAAATGGCAGCAAACTACAGGAGAGGCCCATAACAAACTCCAACAGGTTTTTGATAAGGTGCACCAGTGGGGTCGAAACACTTATGGCAACGTCCCTAGACAAATAAAAGCTACCCAGGATAGACTCTCTGATCTTAAAGCTGCTTTTGGGTTTAGAGAAAAAAAGAAAAAAAAATGTTTTTGAAGTTTAATTTCGTTTTTTTGGATTTGGTCCTCTCTGCATTTTCATTTTTTTGATTTGGTCCCTCTAAGTGGATGACTGAACATCATCATTAACACATCATCATCGTTTGTCACGTTTTACACTGCCACATCAACCTCTGTTTGTCATGTCATCATCTTTTAAACAACACTTAACATTAGGGACTAAAACCAAAAGAATTTGCACATTCAAGGATTATTTTAAAACAAAAAAACGATACAGAAACGAAAACAAAAACTCGCAAACTTATGGAGACAGAGCGATCATTTAAGCCAACAAAAAATAAAATAAAAATGGAAACATGTACTGTAAGACCAACAACATTGTAGTTCCATTACTCACTCCACACTTCCGTTCTTGCCGGGACGTGTTGTAACTCAGTTCCACACGATCTGTCAGTTGTTCTTCATCCAACTTTTTTAAAATTTATTTATGCATTTTCTTGCCTAAATAAATAAATAAATCACTCCCCCTTTCTTCCTCTTCACCGTAAATTAAACCATTTTTTCTTTTTTATTTATTTTCATTTCTATTCTCCAATCTCAACACGTGTTCAGACACACTCCTGTCCTAAGAAGTTTCACTTCTTTTTCTTCCAACACTCAGAAAAAGAAGAAAAAAAACCGCCGTTAGGGTTTTGTAATAATGGATTACAACAGAGACGGCAACGTCGTTCAAATCATCACCTCCGGCGGTGGCGGAGGTGGTGGTGCTGATAGCTGGTCAACCGACCAAGCTGATTGGGCAACGGAAGATGAATATCGTTACTGGAACGGAAATGAACCCGGCGAAACCACGCCATCGTCAAACTCAAATTCTGAGAGACAACAACGGTCAGGAAGTGAGCCGCCGAGCAAGAAAACAAGAAGCAATTCACAAGACGGCGGATCGAATCGGGCCAAAGCAATCGGGAAAATGTTCTTTAAGACGAAACTGTGTTGCAAGTTTCGTGTGGGAACTTGTCCTTATATAACAAACTGTAATTTTGCTCACAGTGTTGAGGAGCTTCGGCGGCCGCCGGCAAATTGGCAGGAGATTGTGGCTGCACATGAGGAAGAGAGAAATGTGCTTGAGCAGCCTAGGGAAGAGTTTCAGATTCCGACCGTCGGTTCCAGTACTTTTGTAGGGGAGAGCATGAATAATAGGTCTTATAAGGGTAGACATTGTAAGAAATTTTATACTGAAGAAGGTTGTCCTTATGGTGATAGTTGTACTTTTCTTCATGATGAGCAATCCAAGAATCGAGAAAGTGTTGCTATAAGTTTAGGTCCTGGTGGTTATGGTGGTGGTGGTGGTGGTGTTGTTGGTGGAGGTGGTAGTATTGGTAGTGGTGGTGGTGGTGGTAGTAGTAGTGGCGTTGTTGTTGTTGCAGCTGGTGCAGCGGCCGGGAATGGACCTAATTTGAAGCCTTCAAATTGGAAAACTAGGATTTGTAATAAGTGGGAGATGACTGGTTATTGTCCCTTCGGTAACAAATGTCATTTTGCTCATGGTGCTACAGGTATAATCCATTTCCATGTTATTGCTTTTCTTTTTCTAGGAATTTTTTGATGGTTTTGTTATGTGAGTTGGATTGAAGATTTATGTTTTATGATAATTGAAGGGGATTATGTTTTCTTATTATATAGATAATAAAGTGCTACTAGAATAGGAAACTTGGGAATAATTTGGATACAGTTTGGGTATTTAAATAAGATGGTTTGTCTAATCACTTTATATGGTATGTTACAGCTATTATTTCTGTTGTATTTGTTTTAATGAGTACTCTACATGATAACCAAGGTCAATTACCTTTTTTTGGTATTAACCCTCTGATTCCCAAGGAAGGGGACCCTGGTAATCTAGAGTTTGGGCCAAGAATTGTTCTCACCAGTAATGGAACTCGGGTTCTCTTGAACATTCGTTCTAGGAGGAGCTCATTAACCACTTGAGCCCAATTACTTGGTTCAAGTTGTGTAGCTTTTTTTTTGTTTCATTGAGGCATTGAGCATATAATTGAATTGTATAGATTTTTTACTCTTATCTCATACTGTTTGCAAGTTGGATAGATTAGTTGGTGACTTAATCGTGCAGTGTTGCATTAGAGAATAATAATTGCATTCTAGAAACGATACTCATGGTAGTAGAAATGCACCCTTTTGCTCAATGAAAAACATACAGAGCTTAATTTACAACAGAAGAGAAAGGTCTTAAAGTCAAAATTGTTACAGTTTCCAAGTGGTGTTCACTTCACAATGAGTTTCCTTTCCTTATTTGTGATTACTTTTCATATGCCTTGTATGCTTCAAATTTAAGGCTTCATTTTCTGAATAAAAGAAGCCCTGTCTGCAACAGATGAGAAAATAATAGTTTCATGACTGGTGGTGGGTTCAGAATGTAGATGACAGCTTAGAACTAATCTGTGTTGTCAAATAGCGGTGCTACAATGCTATCCTGTGGTAGAATTTTAACAAACCGCTATTGTTCTGTGATACACCATTTAGTACAAAATTGTTGTCAAATGGCGTTTATAGTAACACTAGCACAATAGTGTAGTGAAATTTGAACAAATTGTTATTTTTTGCGATCTGCAATTGACAGCGTTGGATCTAATGCAAATACTTGTAAGAAATCAAAGCTTGCACTGATGCAGCTTTTGGCAATTACTGTGTTCACAGTAGAATTCACATTAAAAGAAAGGAAACTTCATTGTTTATTCATTGGAGTACTCCTTGTACTCCTTATTTTTTATAATTCCTCTTTGTTGTTTCAAAAGAAAGGAAATTTATTTTTATTTTTTTGGTAGAAAAAGGAAATTTCTTTGAAAGATATGCATACTAAGGGATAACATTTGAGATAAATGATTATGACACACTTCATACTTTCATTGCGTCGGTGTTTGGCCTTGTGCATTACATTCATGTTTGGATTGATAGTGTGTTTAACAAAACTGCTGTGGCACTGTGATTTTGTTAAAGCTCCAAAATATAGCTTTTACCAAAATCGCGGTGAGTCACCATGATTTTACCAATTTTGTGGCCAATCCAAAAAACATGCACATTCAAGAACATTTTGTGATATTGACGCATGAGTGTTTTAATGGCTTCAATTGATTATCTATCAGAATGACCTATAAGCTATTTTTATATAAATTGTGACTTTGATATTGTGACCACAGAATTACACAGATATGGAGGTGGGCTTATGGAAGGAGAAAGCAGAGACACTGCTTCTGCTGTTGCGTCCGACTCCAAACAGGGAGTATCATCAAAAAATCACGCCGATAATGTGGTTGCATCAACTCCTCCTATTGCTCAATCAGATGTTTATCATATTGGAGTCCCTTCACAGAGGCCTTCCATTGTGAGTCAGAGGCCAGGACAGAGAGCTCATCAGAAGTGGAAAGGTCCAGATAAAATCAGTAGGATATACGGTGATTGGATTGATGACTTCGAATAGAGCTACAATAACTTATATTCCCGATCTCGGAAACTTCGAAAATAGCTTATGATGTGGGCTTATGTAATCACCATGTAGCTGAATACACCATGATTTCCATTCCCATTTTTTTGTTATATTATCTATTGTCTTATGATCCTTAGCTTCCGGCACTTGTAGCACTTGCATTAATGTTTGGTGGAGGATTCATCTTTTTTGAAGTTTCTTTCTGAGGTTTGAATGTAACAACGGCTTCCTTGTATGTGCATCAGATTGTGTCACACAATTGTTCTTTTGTTACTCCCATGTTGGATCTAATTTAAGATTCTGGTTTCTATTTTATTGTTGGCATTTTCCCCCCTCGGTAGGGTTATCAACAAGCTAGAAATGATAAGGAACATTGGAGTCTTTTTATCTCACAAAATTTTCTTACATGCTAATTTCTATGCTATATGTAGTTCTTATTTAATAATAATCTTAATGGCTGCTTATTCATGCATTTATGTCTTCATCGGAACCTGATTATTTCATCCTGCAGCCTATACAAGACCCCCCCCCCCCCCCCCCCCACCCCCCCCACTGCACTAGTAGTAGCATTCACCCTCACTGCCCTTATCGTATGCTTTGTGTACTTTTGCAAGTATTGTTTTGCAGGACTTTTCCACACTTGTGCCTTACAACACATGGCCTAAGGATCCCTCGTTTGTCTCTTACCCTTCTAGACAAATTCTCAACCTTGCTCTACGCCTTCGTGAAGGACCGCGACAAGGAGAAGAGTTACAACTTAGTGCATGCCATTTGCGCATTGCTAGAGTTTGATGACTGTAGCATGCTTCCTCTGCCTAACCATTTGTTGTCATGTTTTTCACCAAGAATGTATTGACCTATGGTGACAAAACATAGTGCTAACCATAAGCTGTTTGGTTTGTTGAACTGTAAAAAAGTTAGTTAACTTGTTACATAAGCAAGTCAGTTGGGGTGTGTGCGGCGCATGCATCCTTGTACTCTTTTAAACTGATTTCATCGATAAGAAATCCACTCTTTTAATTTCTCTAAATTCAAGTTTCATGTCTATTGTTCAAGCTTTTTCACCTTCATCTATGGAGTCTTGTTTTCTTGTTATGGTATAGAGCTCAACGCTCGATCCTTGCTGTGCATATCTCTTCTCTCTTATTGCCTCTTTCTTTGTTTCTCTTTTGCTTCCGTTTCCATCATAATGGCACAGGGTTGTGTGAATGTGGTGGAAATTGACCTACACTCATTGATCCGTCCCAAAACCCGTTTTACATTCATCCCAATAATGAAAGTGTCACACGACCTCACTCGTTGCACCACCTCTTGATGGCAATAACTATCATGTTTGGTCACGGTCAATGATGAAAACCATCATCATGAAGAATAAGCTTCATTTAATGGATGATTCTTGGCCGATGCCGGATCTGTTTGATCCCATCTTTGAACCATGGATTAGGTGCAACAATCTTGTCCTTTCTCTTGGTTGATGAACTCTGTTATCCTTGCTATTTTTCAAAGTCTTGTCTATACCGATGTTGCATCACAAGGTTGAAATGATTTGAAGACTTATTTTTCTCGTGCGAATATAGCTCATATATCATCTCTTCAACACAATCTTTATGCTCTCCATCAAGAATCATCCATTGTCATTGAGTATTTCACTAAGTTGAAGGGCTTTTGGGAAGAATTTTAGTTGTACCGCCTTATTCCCAACTACACTTTGCCAGTTCCTTGCTCATGTGATGCAATGAGAAATGCCAAGAAATAGAAGGAAGAAGATCTCGTTCTTCTTTTCCTCACCAGATTGAATGACGATTATGTTATGGTGCGTTCTCAAATCTTGCGGAGGGATCCATTTCCACATTTGAATTCAGCATATGGAATGGTTATTCAATATGAACGTTTCAATGGTCGAGGATCAGTACAATATGAAAAGACTCGTTTGGAAAGTTTTTTTTTTTCTTTACGAGATTATAACTTATTTTTATTTATAAGTTTATAATTTAAAACTTATAATTTATTATCTTTTCTCTTTCAATCTTATCCATTGTCAAGGATCAATACAATAAGAAAAGACTCGTTTGAGAACTTCTTTTTTCTATACGAAATTATAACCTATTTTTATAAGTTTATAGCTTAAAACTTATAATTTATAATATTTTCTCTCAATCTTATCCGATATTATTTTGTATGAAAAAATTAAATATTAATTAAAAACATATATTTTGATGTGATTTCATATCTACAAAGTAGTTGAACTATTAATTTTACCAAAACCCATAGATTAAATTAGTTAGTTTGTTCTTATATGCTATCAATAATTCATTGATCCAATCCAAATGAACACAATCGGCAACTAAATATTCTGATTACTATTTTTCTTCCTTAACCGGTTTTAGCATTTTCCTCCTTGATAATCCATTTCCATTAGTGGGGCTATAGTATACTGGGAAAAATAATGAATTTTCTCTTGTAATAATAACTACTGCTGTTCTCCGCTTGGGGTGCTTCGACCGTTGCAATGGATACTCCTCTCCCCAAACCCTCCTTCAACCCCAACAAGCAACTCAAAGAACAGTTACTACTCTCTCTCTCTCTCTCTCTCTCTCTCTCTCTCTCTCATTTTCCTTAATGAATCTTAATCATAACAATAACAATTACTTAGTTGCAGTATTCAATTTTTCATTATTAATTTTGCAGATTCGTTAGCAATTTGACCGGATCCTCTTTGCTCGAAATCGCGGCTCTTACAGTAACTATCCCTGTAAGTCAATTCTGAATTATAATCTCAGCTTAAATGTAACGTGATTGTCAATTCTGATCAAAGTTTATTTTCTCTTCTTACAGATTTTGGTGCTTATTCGTCACTCCTTTAGCTCCGTTCCTATAACTGGTTAGTCCCTTATAATGTTTCACTTTTGCATTTTCAAATCTTATAATTGTTTCTTTCTTAATAAACAACAACTTTTTTGGTTAGTTCATTGACACCCAAATACAACATTTTCTATTTTGCATTTCTCTTTAGGACGCGTTTGAATTGACTTATATAAGCATATCTACTAGCTTAAGCACTTGTGAGACTATTTAGGCCCTATTTGGATAAACAACTTATTTGCAGCTTAAAGCATAATAAGCACTTAGGTATAAGCTTACATAAGCTATTTTTATAACATCAGATTAAATTAAATTGCTTTTGTATACGCTATAAGCTGTTTTCATAAGCTATTTTGGAGAACTTAAAAAATAAGCTGGAAGTTGTTTTTAATAAGTACTGCTAAAGTCTCACAAAACTTATGCCAATAGATAAGTTAAAATAAGCCAATCCAAACAGGCCCTTAAGAGAGTTTACGACATCTGTTTTCAGCTTATTTCCGTAAGCTCTCCAAGATAATTTATGAAAATAGCTTATAGTTTACATGAAAACAACTTATATCTTACTTGAAAAAAATTTGATTTGATTTTATCTTTTGTTATAAAATAGGGCCTGTTTGGATTGATTTAAGCTTATCTATTGACATAGTTTAGTGTGACTGTTTGGGATTGCTTATTAAAACATCGTATGACAATTTTCATAAGTTTTTTTCCTGCTCATTTTCATATGTTCTCCAATATAGCTTATGAAAACATTTCGTAGCATATATAATTTTTTTTAATCTTTATTTTATCTTTTTCTATAAAAATAGCTTATATAAGCTTATACATAAGCTCTTATCATGTTTAGGGTTTGTGCTATAAGTTGCAAATAAGCTGTTTATCCAAACATGCCCATAGTTTATATATAAGCACTTATATGATAAGCGTTTATGCTATAATTGCTTAAATAAGCTGTTTATCCAAACAGGGTCTAAAATCCTCTTTATCTCTCTTTTACTTATAGGTGACTCCCTGAAGAAGAAAAACGATGACGCGTCATCTGAGGATAGGAGTTTTAAAGCTTATCTAGCTACATTGACTATGGATTTTCTTGTCATTGTTGTTCCTATGCTCTTATTTTTCACTGTAAGTGTCTCCTGTAGCATCAAATGTTTTGCTAGCAAAGTTGATATTTTTTTTTGTCGGGTGGGAGGAGTACATGACAATAAAGCTATGATGCTAATTAGGTACTTGCTGACTGGAGCTATATCTTGGCAAGTTTGTTCGCAATCTTAACATTGCTTTATATTGCAGTGAAGAGGTAATCCATAATTGTTCAATTTTATTTAGCTAACTTCTTAAAAGAACTGAGACTTTAATGACGTAAATATGTTCGGCCAAACGTTTCACACGAGCCATATTTTGATGCTGGTAATCGCTGACTTCCATACACTTAACTGCAGGCCTGGTGGTTCATCTCCTGTTTTAGAAGTGCCTAATTCTCTTAGGGCATACATTACTTCATACAGGGTTGTTGTGGTATGAAGTGTGACAATAGAATTCTTCATTCCATTGTTTTGATCTTAATGTGCTATTATGTTGATAAAACTTATTTTTGCAGATGATTATAACAGTTTTGTGCAT